>VZTO01019904.1:14869-46411 GCA_013400615.1 Syrrhaptes paradoxus | reverse complement strand
TGCCATACTGGGTTTGCTTTACATATCACAAGCTGCCCTCAACCCCAGACCAGCATTGGCTGCTGTTCACATCCCCACAATCAGAGGCATTCTTGAGAAGCAATGTTTTGCTGTTGGAAAGATATTTCCAGTGTGGTACAATTCTCCCTTGAAGTACTAGAGTAAATCTCTGCTTACTGTTGAATTTTCTCCGCTTCCTCTGCTTCTAACTCTGCTGTAGTTTTGCAGGTGACAGGTCTGAAGCGCTGCTTTGTCAGCAGCACTGGTGTTTTAGGGTTTGTCAGCCGAGCCTTCACCTGCTTTGCTGGAACTGGACCTATAAGTGCAAGTGACAGAGACCAGCAGTTAACGGCACAGCCGGCAGCAGGCAAAGCATCGTTCCTGCTCTGCAATCACCCTCCCGGCTGGACGGGGCCAGGACTGCTCACCTTCATCAGATTTCCTGCTCCTCAGGTGGTAACGAGCGGGTGTGCGTTTTTGGAATGCTTCTATTTGCTCAGCAAGCGACACATATTCTGATGTGGTTTCTTCATGTTTTCTTTTGTTTCCCTGGGACAGGTTGAAAGGTTTGGGGATAGTGGGTCCCTTCGGCATTCGCACCTGGAGACAAAAACTTATCGTCAGTATGGCCACTGAACACAGGATGATTCGATGACATTTCCTTTCCCAACTAATTCACAGCATCTGCCCTTCCCCTTACTGAAAAGAAGGTAACGCTTAACACTAGACTAAGCCTCAGCTGTCTGAACAGGCACAGGTTAGTCACACTGGGAAACTGCACGAAGCGGAAGATTAAAGCATGAAGGGCAGTGACTGGAAGACAGGACATCAGAGGGCCCCTTCTTCCCAAACAGTCCTTTAGAGTCTGGTGGCAGGGCAGATAGGCAGCGAGCTAAGTTCTGTTTGCACAACGCCTGCCTCTGCTACGGTAACCCTCTGTGGGTGAGCAGCAGCGTGCGTGCCGCAAAAGCAGAGAGAAGGTGACGTCAAGGGTGAGTCAGCTGAGTGCCAGCAACGCTCTGGTTCTCACCGGGGAAGGAGGATGCTTCCTCAGCACCGCTGCAAAATCCACTTCCTTGTACTCATTGCCAGGCTGGCTTTCCCCATGCTGTTTAATTCTGTTCTCCGTGCAGAAGTGGAAGTCAACTGGCTTTGTGACTTGACCAACATTTCTCTTCACAGGTTGTCCTAAAGAAAAAGAGTATGTAAGGTCTGGGAACTTCTTGGGGTGCAGGGAGGGTTTAGTGGCGGGGAAAGGGGGAATCATTTACTTTCTAATAACATGAACAATTTTTTGAGAGCTCCTCTATAACCTTTCAAAACATGAGACCAACCAAACAAACCTGTTTCCGGGCAGTTTAGGGACTGATCTACACTAAAAGCCGCCTAATCTTAACCATTATTACAAGATCAGGAGCATTTGTGTTTAAAGGCACTTGTACAGCTCTGCGCAGTGCTCTCCACCTGAGCCCAGTACAGCTTCAACGCGCAGCTCAGCTAGAGCCCACCTGCTCCAGCAATAGCTGCTTTCAGGGACTCCTCATTCCTCTTCCGCAGCTCCATCACCTCCCGCTGCAACTGCTGCATCTTCTCGAGCTCCTGCTCCTCTGTACTCTTCACCTTGCCAGGAAGGTTGGTCCTCCTGCAGAAGGATGTTAAAGACTGAGATGAGTCTTCCCGCTTCACAGCATGTTAGCGCAAAGGAACACACTTATCTCTGACTCCGCTGCAGAAACACCGTGCATTATAAAAGTATACTCTTTAGAAAAGATCTGTTTGGATTTTGTTTGCCCAAGAAAGCTGGCAGCTATCTGCTATCCTGCACACACATTTGCTGTATGCACACTTCATTTAGCAGCAAGAACAACTTTTCCCTCAAATTCAAAGCTTTCCTCTGCCCAGGTTCAGCTGGGGAAGTACGTTTCATCCGAACATTGTCCTCTTGATCTGGTGTTTACTAAATGTGATACCATCACATGCTGAGCTGAAAACACTCTCGCCAGGGCTGTCTCCTAAATCAACTGTGATTAGCAAAGAGGAGTCACAAGAAAGTTCCGTACTTTAACATTGTTGGCGCGGAGGGCACGGTCAGCTTGCTTTTCGCTCTCTCTGGGGAGAGGTCAGGATTCTGCAGGGGCTCTTTCTGTGCGGATACTTCTGTCACCTCCTCTTTGCTCCTAGAGAGAAGATAAGTTGTTACAGCAAACCACTCCGATAACTGCGCTCTAAATCACCTGCAGATCTCACCACCACCTGTAACATCCCAACACCTGGTGAGCTCGAAGGTCTGCCAGAGCAGCCTTACCTCGCCCCCGGCCCAGGCAGAGATCGTCTTGCTTTCCCTGGTACTCTATGGCTGTGGAAGGGAAGATGAATTACTGAGTTTTTGGAACTTAGGCTCTTCTTGAGGTAGGTGTGCTGTAGTCCATCTAGGTACAACAGCGTTTGAAAGATCACATTCTGATTTCCTGACCTCAAGCTTCTCACCATACGATACCTTGGTGGTGAAGCTAATTTGAGAAGTATTCGAGCTGCGACTCTTTCACAGCTTGTGACTGCCTGATGGCTTCCTGATGGACAGGTTAAGCCAAATTTAAAGCTAGCTGACAGACACCGAGTATGGAATAAGCAGCTTAAGAAACCCAAGCTCATTTCATTCACATCTCCACCTCCAAGTAGAGGGTTTCCTTCAGGTCTTACAGCCATTTCTTCTTGTTTATGAAACCAGCATCAGGAATCAGGTTTCAGTCACCTCCTCCTAACCTTCCTGTGAGAGCACTCGCAGCCAAGTGGAAAACCTTTCCAAAGAAACAGTCCTATCCCCCTCCCCAGCACCAAACAGAAGGATTTTGATAGCGTACATTCTCATTTTTTTCAGGGGTGGAACCTCTTCCTTTTTAACCAAGGCATCAGCATTCGTCTCCGCTTTGACTCTAGCTGGCTGTTTGCGTTGCTGGGTTTTCCTTTGCTTTGGAGCCTTTCTTCTACCCGCCCTAGAGCAGAACAGAACACGGACATTAGCTTTACCCCAGGTCTGAGAAGACACACGATCTGTGTAACACTTTTTACACCAGTGCATCGCCTAACCCCAGCATGCCCCCTGTGCAAATCGTGCGTTTAACACAACAATCCCAATGCAGCATGAATTATTTAACAACCCATAAACTTAATATTCATTGGCACACATGAGCATCAGCGCTCCTTGCATTCACATCAAGAATGAGTTCTGCCCAACTCAGGCAGATATAAACAAAGAAACTTTATATGCCACTTCAGTTTCAGCTATCCTCACATTCCAGGAGCTCCTACCGCTACCGAGCCTCATTTGACAAGTATGTGAGACACTGCATTGCATTTCTACCCCTGGAGATTGTCCCTCGGGCTTAGCAAGCAGCTCAGCTGTCCCCAGTACATGATCTCTGTGCTGGAGAACTTCAGACCCAAGAACAGAACTGCAGATCCCAAGAGCAAGCAACCTGCTTAGTTACACCATCATCAATCTTCCCGCAAGCGAATACAAGTATTTCACCTTTGAGGGGCCTCCGCAGGAGCAGCGGCTCTCCAGCTTGACAGGGATCCAACAATATTCTGAGGAACTGTGCTGGCCTGCACATCAACCTGCATCGCTTCTGCTTCAGCGTCCTCTGCACCATGGCTTTCACCTGAGGACAGCGACAAACATCAGCTCATATACACACACCGACAGAGGAACGCTAAAGGGAAATCACACTGGACCCCGCTACACAACAAGATATGAATATGACCCCACAAAAGCCAGACAGAGGCTTGTTCATTTTGCCAGTGACAAGCAGGTAGCATTGATTCTCTCCCCCGATACCATGCCAGCTTACTTGCTGTTATCCCTTGTGGTGTGACAGAAGACAGGATAATATCAGGCTTGGAAAAAGCGGGGCTGTTCAGGGAGACCTTTGCCAGATTTTCTGCAGGAGGCACATTCTCCAGATTGGCTTTTTGGTCTGCAAGGAAAGAAAGACTTTCACTATACGCACCACACTAGAAATTTTTCACAATACCTCAGAATCCCATTACAATGTTAACAAAGTCATCTGTCAAGTTGCAGATGACAATCTGAGCTTAAATACAAAAACAAACCAAGAAAACCGCACGCGTGACGAATGAAGCTGTTAACATGGCTAATCCACTGGCACAGAAGCCGGGCCCACAACAAGCATCATGCCAAGCCCCCATCCAAAAAAAATAAAAACAAATCCAGGAGCTGGAAACAACTCACCAAACCAGGAGTCTGCGTTGTGTACATCGTTGTCGCTCAGAGTCGCAAAGTCGATGCAAGGGTTTGGGACGTCAAAGGAATAGCGAGACTCTGGGCGAGACATCTTCGCCTTCCCGCGGGCCCCGCAGGTCCTCCGCTTGCAGGCTACAGTCCTGTGGACAACAAGCATCGGTGACCTGTGACAGCAAACCCCAGTGCGGGTGTCACCTACACCCTTCTCCTCCTCTGCACGGTTCCCAGACAGTCGGTGGGACAGCCCTTGGGACCCCTTCCTGCCTCTGGACAGCAGCAGCCGTTCATCCTGCTGCTGACCGGCAAAGCCAGGGAGATTTTACCACGGGTGACATTTGCAGGTTCAAAACCATCAAAAAGATCAAGTTTTGAAGGTTTTCTTTGTACCTGCAGGTGCTAGAACTGTTTTGTTGGGTTTTTATTTTAAAGCTTTTCTGGAGAGGGACCGATCTGCCCTTTGCACAGCAGAGTTCTCACCCTTCCCAGGCAGATTTCCGAAGAAGAGCCTGACGCGGGGCTGACTCCAGGGCACTGCGAAGACCAGCCTTTCTCCCTGGAAAGGGCTGCAAACAAGAACTAAGGCCACAAACACGCTCTTCCACAGAATAAATGGATTCCCAAAGCAGGAGGAGAGTTCTGCAGAGTATTGTCACTGGGCAAAAAGCGGGAGGAAGGGCAGCGTAGGGTCCTTGCCACGTTCCATGGCACTGCCCCGGTGCTGGCCAGGCTGTCAACAAACCGAGCGCTGCGACCACGTCAGGAACGGTCCCGGCAGTTAATTAGGGGAGCACTGACAGCAGGAGGAGTCCCTGTGTCAACAGGTGATATTAAACTCAACAGGACAGGAATAAAGCCAGCGACAAAGTTATAAACCCTTAACCTGCAACAAAACCTTTTTGCAAAGGTGTTTTCCTGCTCTTGTATCGCCTCACGCAACTGCAAGGCAAAGCCCACGGGGGTGTGTTAGAAAACACTCCCCAAGGAAATCACCTGAACTTTGCTTTTACGAGTCCAGCCAACTCTAAAGCAGCGGATTCTTAACCCACAAAGTCTCAGACCTAACCCCTCTGTCCAGGCAGACCACGCATCGTCCAACCCGGACGGCAGGCTCCAGAAATACATAAATGTTCAAGGGTAAATCAAAGCAGCCCTGAGGAGATGCCACCCCAACCCCCAGCCCTCCCTCCCTGTGGCTGCACCCAGGAGCCTGCAGGTCCCCAGCACAGAATTGCGATAGAGGGAAGAGTGTCACGGCAGAAACATCAGCTACACGACCGGGAAGATGTCAGGGTAAGACCCAAAGAAGGCAAGCAGGAGAATCAGAGCCAAAATCAACCGTAACCGAGCTCAAGTCCCGTCTGCAATCGAATGCTTTCCTACCGCCCTTAATCAAGATAGAGTTTCTGTCAACACCATCCCCTTTTTTAAAAATCAAATGCGTCATCCGCATTCTCCCCGCACCCTCCCCAGCCACTCCACCAGCCGCAGCTCCGGGCATCGCGTTTCANACCCCAACCCCCAGCCCTCCCTCCCTGTGGCTGCACCCAGGAGCCTGCAGGTCCCCAGCACAGAATTGCGATAGAGGGAAGAGTGTCACGGCAGAAACATCAGCTACACGACCGGGAAGATGTCAGGGTAAGACCCAAAGAAGGCAAGCAGGAGAATCAGAGCCAAAATCAACCGTAACCGAGCTCAAGTCCCGTCTGCAATCGAATGCTTTCCTACCGCCCTTAATCAAGATAGAGTTTCTGTCAACACCATCCCCTTTTTTAAAAATCAAATGCGTCATCCGCATTCTCCCCGCACCCTCCCCAGCCACTCCACCAGCCGCAGCTCCGGGCATCGCGTTTCACAGCTACTCGTGCCCGCTGCTCCCAGCGTCAGCCCCCTCAGCACCCACCTCGCCACCAACCCTTCTCTCTGCCTCCCAGCTGGAAGCAAAAAGAGCAGGAGTGCCTCAGTTTCACACACCAAGTGCCTTGGAAGAGCCGGTGGGGAAGTAAAAGTTATCACGACTGAACCCCAGAGGGTCCATTTTGGTCAGATGAACTCACAGCGTCCACTTTCCAAACCCCGCCGTGTCCCCGAGTCCTGCGCAGAGCGGGATTAACTGCCAAGCAGCAGTTACCACGAGGCATCTCACCCCTCCACCCACCGGCTGGGACCGTCGCGGCGGTTCGTCGCTCCAGCGTGCCCACTGCGATGAACTGGGCTCAGCCCAGCACAGCCCGCTGCCTTCAGGCATTTTAAAACACTCAAGCACGATTTTGATGGCAGCAACACCAATATCTCAACCTTTTATTTAAAGAGAAGGTGGAAAATTCTTTCCCTTGGCTGCAGCACTCTTCCACCAGAAGCGAGCTGGAAAATATCGTCTCATTAATAGGGACGTTACCTAATGAGCTGGCACCGTGCGCGGTTACAGGTACACTGTAATCCCACATAAATCCAGGCGGTAGTTAAAGCGTAACCCTGCTCCCCCCCACATCCATCACCTTCGGTGTCGACACCAGTGTCCGCAGCCAGCCGGGGAAGCCTCACCTCTGCGGGATCAGCTTTCACCTGGTTCGCACGGAGCCACTCGAGAGAGGAGCTGGTCCTCCCGCTTCCAAAACCAGCCCCAATTCCCGGGATAAGAGTGACTCCCTAACTAAAACCTTACTTCTCATTTTATTTCCGCTCCCCTCAGTGGCTCAGACAAGCCTCACAGCCACGGTCCCACATGATTTCCATCCGGAACAGCACGGACAGATCCCCAGAGGGGAACAGACGGTGAACACATCGGGTTCCTTGTGACTAACTCCACTCTGGCATGTTCCAGGAGAGTGCCCTGGTCTGGCTGAGATTTGTTAGCTTTGAAAAAGGATTAAACTAAATTGGAACAAGCATTCCTATCCCAGAATAAGACTGACCCAACAGCAAGTGCAATAGGTATTTCAGAATCACTTCACACCTCGTTCTAATGCCAATTAGCTTTAAAATGCTGACAGGATCCCATCACAGATGTGCTCAGGCTCTTTTTTCTCAAGGTAGTTGTTAATTTATTGCCAAAAACATTCAGGCAGGACAAGGCTGGAGAGGAGTAACTCCAACAAGACCTACTCAGCGCTGGCCTGGATGCAGGATGTGAACCTCAGCACCACACACACCGTCAGGGAGCCCTTCACGACCTCACCAGAAGACCCTCACCAAAGAGCAGCAGCCCAGCAGGGACGGATGGTCACCAGGCAACACAAGAACTGCGCCCGCTGCCTGGGACGAAAGACCCTCCCAGCCCTACCAGCCTTTGAGAGAGGAAGAGGAGTTCCAAGATGAGAAATTAGAGGTCAGGAGAGAGAATGGGGGAGTCTGGGTTTGGGGGAACAGCAAGGGGCAGTCGGAAGGAGGGTGCAGAGAAGATCTGCTCTTTCTTGCCGTCTTGCAACGTAGTTAGATAAGCCCCCGGTCAACTTGAGCCAACACCTTATCGCAATACACCACCGGGGCCTCGTAAACTACAGATGTCACCTACTCTAAACCCTGCCAGGATTGGAAGGGGGAAAACCAGTAAAATCCACAGTAGGATATTCCCAGTTACATCAGCAGATAAACCTGAAGCCAGCTGATCCACACGCCTCAAAACCCAAGATGGATAATCAGGAATGAGCACGAGAAGCTTCCCTAAGGCTGAAGAAGCTGCACAGGGACGTGCTGCAGGAATGCCAGTGCCTTCTGCTGGGCATTCAACACCAACAGGACACCCACTCAGGCATTTTAAAACACTCAAGCACCGGGCAGCATTCGCCTACAAGCTGCAGCCTTCCATCCCTTTTACAGGGCTGATAACCCAAGACAAAGCTCCCGGATGGTTTTCAGGAGCTAATATGTAAATTGGAGCATCACAAAGGGCTGGAAACTGCCCCTCTAGAGGTGCAGCCCCATCAGCACAGCCTCTAGGAAGCTGTCCCACCACACAAACTCCTTCAGCATGACGCCAGCACTCAGTAACTGAAGTAATCCTTGCTTTTCCCTGAGTGGGGTTAAGTCAATACTTTTTAAAAATTCTGGATCTACAGCTTCTTCCGCAGTGCTCCTCACTCACTGCTTTTCCACAGCACAGAGCCGACGCTGAACCCATCACCCCGGGTACGGAGCAGAGGGAAGGCGGCTGTTCCATCACATAATACTCAAATTAGGAGACAAAGCCCCTTACACAGGCAAGATACAAGCACACAGAGAGCTCCGCAGAACCGCCCGAGCTGCTCTCCGCAGCCTCCAGCCGAAGGAGGAGCGAGGCGCTGGGGCAGCAGCTCTTCTCCCAGCAGCAGCCCAGGCGTGCCTCCCTCCCAACAGCCCAAAATAACCAACCCTGACATCTCACGCCCTGTAAACCAGATCCCTCAAGTTTTACAAGACACGAAGATGGGACATTCTAAGAATAGCTGTTCAAGGAAAAGTACATTATTTTTAGCTAGTATAACCTCAACTTATTGTCAGATAAGTTGAAGCTCCTCTAGTTTATAAAAAGCTCTTACGGAACCAGCTAACGCCGGGGTGTCTGCTGCTCCAGCCAGGTTTCGCCTGGGTTTCTTCCCAGGAAGAAGGATTCGGTTTGAGAAGAAATAACACAGTTTTTCTTCACTCCAAAATGAAAACTTACACCGTAGGTTCTGCACGCTGGGTCCGAGCAGCCACCGACACCCCCGTGGGCAGCCCGGGCCGGGGGTTCCAGGTCGTGTTTCACGGTGAAAGGCGCCAACAGGCCGGTTTATTTCATTCACGAGGCAGCTGCCCCATCATAAGGCTTATTTCGCCGCTGCGAACCCATGGGAAGGCCGGGACCCCCTCGCCTCCCGCCACCGGGCACGGCCTGGCCCCAGGCTCCGGTTCCGTCAGCCCCAGGGTCCCCCCCGAGCCGCCGTCCGCTTCCCTACCGCGACCTGGCGGGGCTGCGAGCAGCAGGAGCCGCGTTACCGACACCTGCGCTGGGAGCAGGCCCCGGGCCCAGCCACGGCCCACACCCCTCACGGCCAGAGAGACCCGACCGGATCCCGGGAAGGGCTGCGGTCCAGGCTACCGGTACCGGGCGGCGCCTGCCAGGGGGGAAGGTGAAGGGAAGCCAAGAGCCGTCCCGAAGCAGGGAGGCCGCCCGGTGCCCGGTAACCGCCGCCCGCCCCACTCACCTCAGCGCCGCACCCGCCCTGCGCGGGGACTCTGCCCGCCGCCGTTAACGGATTTCAAACAGAGCCCGTCCGTCCGAACCAACCAATCAACGGCCAGGCACGCCCTGGGTGCGTGCCGATTGGAGTGGCCGCCAAGAGACCCGGATGAACAAATCCCGCCTCGCACGGGCGCAGAGGCTGACGGGAAACGTAGTGCCCGAGCGCCCAGCACCACCGATGGGGACCAACAGCAAACCACAGCTCCCACAAGGCACTGCGCGGGGACAGCCCAGCCAATCACGCGAGGCAACGCTTTGAGTGTTGTTGCGGGGCAGCCTATCAGATGCCGGTAGGCGGGTCCCTTGGGGAGGGTGAGGCGGCTCGGGGCCGGGGGAGCAGCGGTGGCGGTTGCGCGGGGCGGTCGGCAGCGAACCGGGGCTGGGCCCTGGTACCACGGCGGTACCTGGAGTGGGCTCTGGAGCGTCTGGCTTGGAATAAGCAGGGAGCAGAGCTCTGTCTGTCCGCCGCTGAAGCACAGGCAGGCTGCCTGCCCTCCTGCTGCTGCCGGCTGTGCCTTCCCCCACCCGCCCCTTCCCCCCTGCCGGGGGAAGCTGCCCTTTAGGCAACGTTACCCAGCCCGAATCCCGCACAGAATTCCCCGTAGCCCCGAGGAAGCCACGCAGCAGGGCCCTGCTACCGGGGGAGGGCCAGCGGGCCGCCCCGCGGTGCCACAGCTGCGGCCCACAGCCTCGACACCCTGCTCGCGTCATCCTTCCCCCAACAGCCCCGCCGCGGCCGCAGGCTCCCGGCGCACTAGGGAGGCAGAGAACGATCACACCTTGTCCCGAGCTGCTGGGAGGGGACAGGAGGCCCCGGCTCTACCGTACCCACGCGTCGCTGACAGGAGCGGAGGCCCGGGGCCGCCGGCGCCTCCAATACCCCGGCGGAGCCAACAGGGGGCGCCAGAACCCCACCCTCCGCCCGGGCCGTCCGCGCTTGCGCACTGGCTCCAAGAGCTCCGCGCATGCGCCCTCTGCACCCCCGCCGTCTAACCGACGCTCCCGCCCCCGCGCGTGCGCGCTGCTCCCCGCCCAGCCTCGCGGCGCCGTGCGCATGCGCACCGCCCCCTCCCGCCCTACCGCACCCCCCCGGCGCGGCCCAGCAGCGCGGAGGCCGCTCGGCGGGCGATGCGGAAGGAGCCCCGGGACTGCTGAACGGGCCGAGGCCCGGTGGGGCTCCTGGCGACCCCCGGCGTCGCTGCCAGCCGGGCCCGCGGGGCAGTGGCGGGAAGGACCCGGACCCTCCACCGGCCGCTGAGGTGAGGGGCGGAGTAGGGCAGGCCATGAGCGACGCGCGGCTCAGCCAATGGGAGAGCCCGCTTTGGGACCCCGCCCCCTCGGAGCTCTCCCGGCGGGTGATTGGCTAAGCTCTTGAGGGGCGGGCGCCGCGTGGGCCCTCGTGCGCGGGCCCCGTGCTCGCCGCCCCGCCCCTCTCGGGTACGGTGGCCGCGAAGGGCGGTCCGGTGGCGGGGGGGGGGGCGCGCCGCCCCCTGCGGCCTTCCCGCCTGCCGCGGCCCCGCCGGCAGCTCGCTGCTAACCGGAGCAAGTGACCGGAATCGCTCCTGTAAGAACGCCGGCTTTGGCGGCGGCAGCCCCGGGCAGGCCGTGCCCTGCGAGCCCGGCCCCGGTGGCGGGATCGCCGGTTTTCAGCCTTTTATCCCCTCGGTTCCCCCCCACCGGCGGGGAGCGGGGGGCGGCGGGGAGGGGGGCTGGGGCTGCTGCCCACCGGTGCGCCCGGCCGAGCGAACCCCCGGGGCGGAGGGGGGCTGCGCTGCCGTTACCGTCACACCGGGCCCCGCACGGCGCTGCCGTAACCGTTGGGCAACGCTCCCGACGCGCTTCCGCCGGCCGCCGTTGGGCAACGCCGGCGGAGGGGGGCGGGGGAAGCCGGGTCCTTTAACGGGCGGGGCCGGGGCGGGCGGGGGCGGTGCTGCCTCCTCCGGGACTGGCGGAGCGCGGCCGGGCCGCCCCGAGGCTCCAGCAGAGCGAGAGCCGCCTCCGCCCCGGCTGGGCTCGGCCCGGGCTGCAGCCGGCCTGCGGGGAGGTGCCTGTGCGCGGTGAGACCCCGGGGTTGGGGGCCGGGGGGGTCCCCCTGGGGGTCCCCCGGGGCTGGAGGTCGGTTTGCCGGGAGGGGGGTGTTGCGGTCGGTTCTCAATCCCGTCTGGGTGTAAAGCTGGGGGATGATCTCAGTCTCGGATAAGCTGTCCGGGGGCATTTAAAGGCCGTAGCATTAACCGTTTCCTTGCCTTTCTCCTTTTCTGGTGTTTGTCCGTGCAAAGGTCAGATGTTTCCATCGGTCGGGAAGAAGAACGGAGCCAGGACCTGCTAAGTGCTGATCTGCTTGTGCTCTGGACCATGGACTCATTGAGGGCACCTCAGGTGTGAAAATGTCCAGCAGTAACCGGGAGTTAGTGATTGACTTTGTTTCCTACAAGCTCTCGCAGAAGGGATACAGCTGGAGTCAGCTGGAGGAGGAGGATGAGAACAGGACTGACTTTGCAGGGGAGGAGGCTGAGATGGACGGCGTCCTCAACGGGAGCCCCTCCTGGCACCCGCCCGCCAGCCAGGTAGTGAACGGAGCCGCCGTGCACCGGAGCAGCCTCGAAGTCCATGAAATCGCTCAAGCAGCTGACGTGAGGCAGGCGCTGAGAGAGGCGGGGGATGAGTTTGAGTTGAGGTACCGGCGGGCTTTCAGCGACCTCACTTCCCAGCTCCACATCACCCCCGGCACGGCGTATCAGAGCTTTGAGCAGGTAGTGAACGAACTCTTCCGCGATGGAGTGAACTGGGGTCGCATCGTGGCTTTCTTCTCCTTCGGAGGAGCCTTGTGCGTGGAGAGCGTTGACAAGGAGATGCGGGTATTGGTGGGACGCATTGTGTCTTGGATGACCACGTACTTGACCGACCACCTAGATCCCTGGATCCAGGAGAATGGCGGATGGGTAAGAACTCCTCTCCCCGCTGGGGATGGCTGCCGCGTCCTCCCTCGCTCCGGGCTGGCGGTTGGGCCGGTCAAACCGGAGCGCAGCTCCCTGCAACGTTTTGTTAGCATGTCCTAGACCTTGCAGGGAGATAAAGGGGTGTGTGGCCTTTCCCTCTGTGCTCCTAACACTGTCCCGAGAGGGCCAATCCACTGGGTAACACAAAGTTTATGCTCAGGTGTGTCCTTCTTCATCCCTGTTTCTTCTCTCTCTCCCGGGATGTTTCATAGAAGAACCTGTTTTCCAAGAGCCTTTGGAAATCTAGTGTCACCCAAGCTTGTTCTTCAAGCGGGAGCGCTTGCTCTCAGGCGTGTTCCTTGTGTCACTTTACAGCAGGGAGCGGAGCTTCCTCCTCTCCCAGCGCACAGAGCCCCGGTGGGCTGGCCTGCGGTCTGCGGGGGTAACAGCCACTTCTTCATTCTGGAGCCAGGCCTCTGCCTGCTGCTGGGCTCATGGTGAAGCGAATCCCCAGCAGATCCCGGGGTCACCTCTGGGCTGGGGAGCCGCTAACCCCGCAGCTGCGTCTCGCTTGGCAGGGAGCCCCAGCAGCAGAGCCCGTGTGCTTTCAGTGCTGAGGTATTAACGTGAATAAGCATTTCTCCAGGAAGCATTCCTGAGATGCCGGTGCCGGCTGTGCCGTGCTGCCTGCGACTGCCAGCGGGAGGTATATGACCTGCAGATGTCTGAGTTTTCTTTTTACTTCTGCATCTTAGTGATTCCCTGCTGCTGTGACCTTTCCTGATGCCCACAGGAAGAGGTCACCGTGCTGTCAGGCGTTAGCATCTCAACGGCAGGGAATCACCTCCTTGGGTGCTGCTGAACCTTTCAGCCCTCTGCACCCTGAGGAGGGGCAGAACCTTGGAGCCCAGTGCTGTGCTCTGCACTCTCCTGGCAGAGGAGAGGCACAGGATCCCCATGGAGCTCCCCAGCTCCCATGCCAGGGACCCCAGAGAAGAGGGGGAGTGGGTGCTCCCAGGGAGAGGAAGCAGGTTCACCCAGGGCGCAGGAATTCCAGGAATGCAGCCGCCCGGGGCACTGCCTGGGTGGGGCTGCTCAGGGTTTCGATGAATAACCGCAGGATCTGCTGGTGAATAAGCCGGGATCTGCTGGTGAATAACCACAGGATCTGCTGATGGATAACCCGGGATCTACTGGTGGATAACCCGGGATCTGCTGGCCATTTCGTCAGGGTGTCTGGCCCATTAGCACACTCATCCTGCAGATAGCCCTGGCCAAATGCTGAGCTGCTTCCCCCTCCCTCTGCCTTTGGCTTTTAAAGCCACAGATTAGTCTCGGAATTGAGTGATCAAATTGAGGTTTCCAAGCGAGTGTGGCTGTTGCTGTTAGTGACGGATTGGGCTGTATCCTGGAGACCTAGGCGATAATGCAATCTGATTTTTTGTAAATGAACTCTCTGGGGGATTTAGATTAAATCACTGGTGGAAAAGCACTGGTCCCTGCTTGCGGGGAATGAAATACCTCCTCCCTCTCTTCCCCACCCCCAACCATCACGGTTAAGACTTTAATTTTTTTGTGTCTGTCTGTAAATTCATTGTTTGGAGCAAATATTTGTTCAACAGATTACAGAAGGGTCAGGATTCCTCTCTCTCAGACCCGCCCACCAGCTCTTGCTTTGAAGATCGCCGCTGGCTGTGTTTCCCACCCAGGGGAACAGCCTTGCTCTCTTCTTCTAACCTTGAACCGAGCTTCTAACTTCACTGCTCGGGCTGTGCCGCTGCCGGGCTGTGCTGGTGGCTGGAGGGGACCCGGGCAGGGTGGGGAGAGCTGCCAGAGAGGGGACCCACCCCACCAGCCACCAAAAAAAAAGGGGCTGGGCAGCGGGGCGGCTGCCAGCCTGTTGCAAACCCCGACCGGCGCTTGTTTGACATCTCAGCTGTAGCTTTCCTCCACGCTCAGGTTTCTCCGTGTCCCTTCTGAGGGGACAGCCGCATCACTCCAGGCGAAGGGACAGCGCAGTGGTGACACCGCAGCCATGAGAGCTCCCGAGTGCCTCACGCGTGGGGATGCTCCGCTTC
Source organism: Syrrhaptes paradoxus (assembly GCA_013400615.1). Taxonomy (NCBI): domain Eukaryota; kingdom Metazoa; phylum Chordata; class Aves; order Pterocliformes; family Pteroclidae; genus Syrrhaptes; species Syrrhaptes paradoxus. The sequence continues at coordinate 31,930 of VZTO01019904.1, read as the reverse complement.
GCTCTCGCGCGATTCCAGCTGCAGGGAGAAAACCGCTGGCCTGCTGCCAGCTCTCCCTGCGAGGAGATGGTGCCAGCCCACGCTGGCTGTGACAGAGCGGTCCCTCTCCTGCCGCCCTGTTTGCACAGGGAGCCTGCTGGGTGCATCTGAGCTGTTGGGGCCTGTCCCACGCCGACAGAGCTCTGCGGAGAGGCGCAGCAGGCAGTCCCACGGAGAGGGGTGCAAGTTGTGGCAAGCCTGCTCGGCAGGAACGAGGTGGTTTGCATTTTAGAGCGATGCAGCGCTTCTCCTCCTGGAAAGCCCCTCTGCAAGAGGGAAGGAGCGCGGCTCCATCGCGGGCGTCGTGCAGCCTGGCTGCGTAGGAAGCTGTGTTTTATCTCCCACCGGTGGAACAAAGACACGCAGGGTGGCTGTGGGCGCAGGTTTGCCTGCGGAGGGGCCCGGTGATGCCGCTCTGTGCGGGGCTGTGGTGGTTTTATTGAGAAAGCATTTACTGAGGCAAGAGGGAAATGGCTCATCTGGCTGCGTAACGCTGACACGGGTGGGTTTTGTCACGTTTGCTGGCCCTGCCTTGGTTTGCCCTCCTCTCTGCAATCTGGTGCTGAGAGAACAAACAAGAAGAACCTGGGGAGGGTGTTAATAACCAGCCAGAAGAGAGCTGCTGCCCGGCTGAGCCATCAGAACCAAAGAGGAAGCTTTCCCGAGGCAGCTGCTTTGGCCAGGACCAGGTTCCGCCAGCTGTGAAGTTCAAACGGCGATACCAGTGGGGATCGGGAGTCGTGGGGGGAGAAATATGGTGGGTGGGGATGCGCGGGGCGGGCAGGAGGGAGCCTGGCAGGCAGGGGTGTACTGACCGTGTGTAATCTGCTGGAGGAAGGCGAGTGAGCTGCGGTTCCTGCTGTAAACCTCCGTTCAGAGCGGGGTTTGCAGGGGGTGTTCGGGGGGGTTGGAGGCAGAGCTGTGGACGTAGAGGGAAATGGTTTCCTGGTCTCGACCGGCGCTGGCCGCGCAGGGCTCGGTGTGCCGGGATGTACACGTTGTGTCGCTCTACGGTGGACTGGAAGCTTGTGGTTCTGTTTGGGGAAAACCCTTAGAAGATGTCAGTATAGCAAACTCATTTTTTGTCCCTTTAATGTTTTTCTTGAATGATAGGAAATGACTCAGCCGGGGTCATATGACAGCACAGCTGGGATTTCGTCCTGTGCTCTTGCTCCAACCTTCTCAATGGTTTCAGGGGGAGGGCCAGCCTTTGATTCTCAGCTCTTCAGGAACGCTTTCTGGCCTCGTGCCACTGCCCAGGTATCCTGCACAAGCCTTCCCTGCAGCCGCTGCGCTACCTGGCTGATTCTGGATGCCCCGGGATTCCTTCACCTTCTCGGTCCAAGCTTTTTGGGCAGCGTGAGATGAGTGCAGGTCTGAACTCTGCTGCCTCGTGCCCTGCACCTCAGAGGAGAGTGCTTGCACCGTCCGGGGAGCGCGGCTCCCGCTGGGCTGAGCGGTTTGCCAAAGCTCTGCTGGTTTGAGTGCCAACACATCGGGTTTTGGGAATGCCCTGGTGCTGCTGATCCCATTTGAGATTGCGGCCATCAGTTCTGCTAGCCGGCCAGCCCACAGCAGAGCTGGCTGTGGGAGGTGGCCGCAGGTAGCCCAGGCCACTCTGTGCTGTCTTAGGGGTGAGTAACAGCCGGTGGTCTGCGGAGCTGGGCTATCGCTTTTCGCTTTGTCATTATTTTAAGATCTGGATCCCTTGCAGCTGAGACGATGTCCCCATTGTCATCACCTGCTTGGGATGAAAAATATACTGTCTACCCCTGCCAGCTGCGTCCCTTCGCAGCACCGGCTGTTCTCTGGCTGGGGACCTGCCGCCGCAGGGTCTTGGCTCGGGCTGTCCGTCCCAGGTAGCTGTACCCTCGCTGGCGGCTGGAGATTGGGCTCAGCCTGCAGATCCCTGGCAGCTCCTCGCCCTGCCTGCGACCTGGGAGGCTTTTCTGCAGCGCTCTCCAGGAAATGCCATTGGAATGACTTCCACTGCAGCTTCCTGCCCGGCCCGCAGCAGCATTCCTGCCGCTAGACCCAGAACCACGCACAGGCGAGTTTCCAGAGCTTTGCTCTTCGCCCCATTTATTCTGTTCTCCTTCCTTGGGGCCCTGCCTGTTTTCCCTGCTGCTCAGTGCAGTTTGATGACGTTCCCGAGATCTGTGATTAGAGCAGGCGCCTGGGAGGCAGAGCTCCTGCCCCGCGCTGGCGATGGTGCGGAGCAGCCCGCTGAAGCCCGCGGTCTCTCAGCAGAAGGGATTGCGTTTCCTCCCCTCCCAGGGGAGCCCCTGGGAACTCGTAAAGCGCTCTGATGTCCTTTAATCCAAGGATCGCAGTGTCATTTAAAAAAAGACCTGTGAAATCATTAACAGACTGTTCCTTGCTGCTCTGTGTTCACAGCTGCTCTGGGTAATGTCAGTCCTGATCGTCCCGCTCCTGTTTGAAGCTGGAATCAGGTCCCCCCCGGGCGCTGCCTGGGGTCTCTCCCCGTTCCCACAGCACTGGGGTGTCCCCGGCAGCAGGAGGGTGGGAGGAGGCACTGTGCTCTCCTTTCCCCCGTGGGAGCTGCAGCTTTCTGTGCACGTCCAGGGCTCTGCGCCTGATTTCCATGCAGCTCCTGTGCCGCTGGGGTAGGTGGTTAGCCCCCGGAGCGGCGATCCGCCTGCAGCCCACGCCGGGTAGGGGTTGAGCGGTGGTGCGGTGCTCCAAGGCTTTTGCTCGAGCTTCTCTCCTTGGGTTTCTACCCAGCTGCTGGGGGCTGTGAGCGTCACCCCGTGTTGACGTTACGAGGAGCGTTCCTCCAGCAGCTCCTTCCCCGCTCGCTGCGAAGCCGGAGCGTTCCCCGAGGAGCTGGGGGAAGGGGAGGGATGGAGATCAGTTGTGGAAGTGGTGCAGACCTGCTGAACCCAGGGATTAACGGTGGGAGCAGGAGGGGGCTGGGGGCAGCCGCTCTCTCCCCTCTGTGACCCCGATGGCAGTGGGGGTGTTGACCCATCTCCAGCCGGTCCCGTGCGAAGGTGTGCTCTGCGCGGCGGCTCTGCTTTCGCACGGTGGAAAGCAGCAATGCTCTCCTCCTCCTCCTCCTCCTCCTCCTCCACCCTCCCGAGAGGGATGTTACCCTTCAACGCTATTGTTCTGAGCAACTCCAGATTAACCCGGATAACGGAGGCATGAAAGGGACGCTGTGTCCCGTGGTGCCAGGGCACTCCTTGGTTTGCTGCCCTGGCCTTGGACAGCGAAACGTTCCTCCTCCCCGCTCCCCGCCTGCAGGGACGTGCCCGGGGTGTTGGGTGCAGGATCTCTCTGAAGTCCCGCTGCTAGTTGTCCTGGGGCTGCCGGGGGTTTAAGCGGGGGTCTGTGCTTTCCGGGAGCATGCACGTGCCTGTGGAGGGGGACGCGGGGGTTTGCCGGGTGCACGGGGCAGCTTTGGGGTGTGTTCAGGTCGGGGGGAAGGGTGACTCTCTGCCGCAGAAGCAGAACAGCCCAGCGGAGCGAGGGGGCAGAGGGCTGCCGGGAGGCAGAGCCGTTAGCAGATGGCTCCAGCTGGGCTCACCGGGGAGCAGGTGTGGGTTTCGGGACGCAGCCTTTTCAGAGAGATGTCAGTTTTGAACCCGGGAGGCTCGAGGGGCTGAGCCGTGGCTGCCACGACTTGCGTGCTGGGGAGCTGTGACCTAGTTGTGCTGTAGAAATGGCTCGGTTTATTTTTTATTTTTAGGTATTTTGCTTATTTTATCTTCATGTTTAATTTAGTTAGCAAAAAAAAAAAAGAAAAAGAAAAAAAGGAATTGGAGGGCTGAGCAGTGCTGGGAAGGACTGCCTGCAGGCGGGAACGCCCACGTCGCTCCTCGGTGCAGCCGGCATCTCTCCAGCCGCCCGTGTCTTCGCTCGGACACGTGCTCACGTGTACCAGCCCAGTGCTGTCTCCCAGCATCTCTTTAATGGGAAACCCAGTGCGCTCTGCGCTGCTGCTGCCTCCGGGGCAGCGAGGGAGGGAGGGAGGAGCGGGATCGGAGCGTTAACCAGAGAGGCTCCCGCAGCCACGGGGATGGTTTGGATGTTGGGCTGTAACCGGTCTGCGTCCGCTCTGCTGCAGGGAGCACGGTGTTTCGGCAGGCTTGGGGCTGGTTACTCTCGACCGCCGCTCGTCCCCCCCGCAGCGTGCCCGGGGAAGGGTAATAGGCTGTATCTGCAAAGGGGGAAGTTTCAGGGGTCTGTGTAATTCCCTTGGGGAGAGCGGCTTGAATTTATTGCATTATCCTCCTTCCTGCTCGAGCTTGTGTTTCAGCTGCGTCTGCAGACGTAGCTTCTGATTTAAGTCGATCCAATTAGTAGCTGGCTTCTGGCATCAGTATCCTGCTCGGGGAGATGGGCCCTGGAGATGAGGAGCCTCCAGCGGGAGCGCGGACGGGCTCAGCCTTTCAGCCCCGGCTCTGGACCCAGGACAGCCCCGGAGCCCCCCCAGCTCCTGACCCAGGACAGCCCCGGAGCCCCCCCGGCTCCTGATCCAGGACAGCCCCAGAGCCCCCCCAGCTCCTGACCCAGGACAGCCCCAGAGCCCCCCCGGCTCCTGACCCAGGACAGCCCCGGAGCCCCCCTGGCTCCTGACCCAGGACAGCCCCGGAGCCCCCCCGGTTCAGCCCCGCTCCCGAGCTGGGGGGGACGCCGAGGCAGGTGTCCCGTGCTCCACCTGGCCGAGAACAAAGCCGGCAGGTTCTCCCTGCTGCACCCCTCCCAGGCAGGTGCTCCTGCGACTGAAATCAAATACTCCAAAACGTGACAGCCTGGCAGCAGGCAGGGCTTCGAGCCAGGAGGTGTGCGAGGGGCAGGGTCCCCGCTGTTGGGGACAGCGTGGGGAGGGAGCTGCTGGAGCTGGCTGCTTCCCGAAGGAGCACGGGAGGGATTTTTTCCCTGCTGGGGGGTGAAGGGCTCTTCGGGAAGCGCAGAGGCGCAGGCTGGCACGGGGCTGGTTTGGTGTGAATGCAGCTAATGCCACGCTCGGGTGGAGCGGGACACTCTCTGTGTCACTTCCTTAGCTCCCCAGGTGATGCTGGTGCCATTGCACATCTCTGAGGCTGAGGAAGGCTGGGGACCGTACGAGGGCGGTGCGGGGACGTGGCTGGTGGCAGTATGTGACATTGCTCTGTGTGGCGAGCTGGCTCTGGGTTTGGGCTGGGATGTGGGAGCTGGGCGTGGACGCGGCCCTGGGTCGTGTCTGACGTATGACTTGTGCGTGGAGAAAACGAGGCGTTGGTACCTGTAAATGGGCCGTCGGAGCCGTGTCCAAGTGCTTCCCTCTGCAGTGGTGTGGCTCGCCCGCCTGGTAAACTTGCCGGAGAGCTAATATCTTTTATTAGAGCGACTGACCTCATTTAGAAGCTTCCAGTGCACCAGCCAGTGATTATTTCATGCAACAACACGTATGGAGGAGCCCAGGGCAGAGCACAGCGTCTCCTTGTCGTGCCGCACCGCTCTCCCCTGTGTTTGCCGCATCAGCTCCCTGCTCTGCTTCCTGCCCGCGAGCCAGCAAGGATTTTGCTGAAAGGGACTTGGTGGCCTGAATCATTTGAGATTTCATGTGGATTAACAGGAAGTGAAAACAGAATGAGCACATCTTCCTCCCCTTCCTGCACCTCCACCCTTTCCCCTTTTTCATTCAAGTGGCATGTAGGAGTTACAGCCGCCTCGTGCCGTGCGGGGGCCGCAGTGGAAGTGGCGAGGCTTGGCCAGCTCCTCCGGGATGCTGCAGGATGAGCGGCTTGGGGCAGGAGAACCGGGCGGCTCTTCCCAGGGACCCACCTTCCCTGGGGACAGTCCCAACCGCTCGGGCTCCGGTGATGGTGCTGTTCCCTTTAGGGGGGGTTTGGGGGAAGGCTCACGGTGTGGATGAGGGCTGGGGAGATCCATCGCACAACTCGGCCCCGGGATAGGAGGGAACGTGGCTCCGCAGCCGGGCACACGTGAGTGCCGTCTCCTCGGCACAGGTTTCCCCGTGGTTGCACAAGGGCACGATTGCACAGGAGCCGTGACGTCTGGGGACAGCAATGACAAGGTGAAAATTGAGCTTTGTTCCCCGGCTGTGCTGGACCCTGCCGAGGTGTTTGTCCGCTGCAACGAGCTGGCCGTGGCACTCGGGCTCCCCGCCACCGCGGGCGGCAGAAAACCGTGAAATGAAAGCAGGAGCCCTCCCCTGCCCCCCGAGCGTGCCCCTCGCACAAAGGCGGGCAGGGGGTGGGCAGGGGGTGGGCAGGGGGTGGGCAGGGGGTGGGCAGGGGGTGGGCAGGGGGTGGGCAGGGGGTGGGCAGGGGGTGGGCAGGGGGTGGGCAGGGGGTGGGCAGGGGGTGGGCAGGGGGTGGGCAGGGGGTGGGCAGGGGGGCTGGCAGGCTGCTCTGCCTGCCGGGGCTCAGACACCATCTGTCCGGTGGGGAGAAGCATCAGAGAGAGCGGCTTTCCTTGGACTATTCCACTTAATGCCCTTTGGAAAACAATCCCATTCCCAGCAGGTGCTAATCTCTTGAGTGGATCCGGCTCAGCCAATGTGTTCTTCGCTGTGCCTTTGTACCGGAGCCCCGCCGCCTGCCAGCCGTCCTGCTGCCCAGTGCCGCCCAGTGCCCCACGCCAAGCCAGGGCTTCGGAACCTTTGGGAGCTCTCAGCCCGGTTGGTTCAGGGAGAAGCACTGATGAAAGATGGATGCAAGTGGATTAGTCATTCGCACCGTCTCCCGCTTTACTGCACATGAATGTTTCAGCAGATTTCTGGAACAGAGAAGGCAATTCCCTGCGCTCCCCCTCGTGCTGAGCGCAGCGGTCTCCCGGGGCAGGGACGGGGGTTGCAGCTGTCACCGTCGCCCCTTTCATGCATTTGGAAAAAGCTGAAATTGTGCTGAACGGTGTGGGGTTATCGCAGGTTCCCCGGAGCTGGTGATGGAACCAGTTCGACAGGAGGCTGCCGCAGCGAGGATTAGGGCTGGAATGTGCGAGTGAGGGTTTGGTGAGAAAAGAGCTGGCTCTGGCCCTTGCTGGGCTGAAACCCCCCAGGTTTGGGGGGCTTCAGGCTGAGCCCCCTGGGCAGCCGCTGCAGCACGTACAGCTTGCTGGGAGAAGAGGAGAAAGGGAGGATGTGTGTGTTTAATTAACCCTTTTGAGTTTAGAGCTGCAGGTTTCTCAGACTGCAGAGCCCTGGAGCTTGGGCACCCGCAGCACCCCAGCACCGCTCCCAGGGCAGGAGGTGCAGGAGTGGCCCTGGGGGGGGGTGGCATTCCCCCCATTGTCATGGAGATCAGCAGCTGCTTCCCTGGAGGTCACTATTTGCATAACAGTTAGAGCTGGGTCTCTGGAGCATTTGCACCTGCCAGCATGCTGTCCCCAGAGCCCCTTCCCCTCCCCATGTCCCCAGAGCCCCTTCCCCTCCCCATCCCAGCCTGCCAGGGCTGCTGACGGGGACCAGCGGGGTGAAGCTGGGGATCTGGGGCAGCTCCGAGACCTCTGCCTTGGATGGCAGGTTTCCTCGGTGTGCGCCGGAGNGTCGTGTCTGACGTATGACTTGTGCGTGGAGAAAACGAGGCGTTGGTACCTGTAAATGGGCCGTCGGAGCCGTGTCCAAGTGCTTCCCTCTGCAGTGGTGTGGCTCGCCCGCCTGGTAAACTTGCCGGAGAGCTAATATCTTTTATTAGAGCGACTGACCTCATTTAGAAGCTTCCAGTGCACCAGCCAGTGATTATTTCATGCAACAACACGTATGGAGGAGCCCAGGGCAGAGCACAGCGTCTCCTTGTCGTGCCGCACAGCTCTCCCCTGTGTTTGCCGCATCAGCTCCCTGCTCTGCTTCCTGCCCGCGAGCCAGCAAGGATTTTGCTGAAAGGGACTTGGTGGCCTGAATCATTTGAGATTTCATGTGGATTAACAGGAAGTGAAAACAGAATGAGCACATCTTCCTCCCCTTCCTGCACCTCCACCCTTTCCCCTTTTTCATTCAAGTGGCATGTAGGAGTTACAGCCGCCTCGTGCCGTGCGGGGGCCGCAGTGGAAGTGGCGAGGCTTGGCCAGCTCCTCCGGGATGCTGCAGGATGAGCGGCTTGGGGCAGGAGAACCGGGCGGCTCTTCCCAGGGACCCACCTTCCCTGGGGACAGTCCCAACCGCTCGGGCTCCGGTGATGGTGCTGTTCCCTTTAGGGGGGGTTTGGGGGAAGGCTCACGGTGTGGATGAGGGCTGGGGAGATCCATCGCACAACTCGGCCCCGGGATAGGAGGGAACGTGGCTCCGCAGCCGGGCACACGTGAGTGCCGTCTCCTCGGCACAGGTTTCCCCGTGGTTGCACAAGGGCACGATTGCACAGGAGCCGTGACGTCTGGGGACAGCAATGACAAGGTGAAAATTGAGCTTTGTTCCCCGGCTGTGCTGGACCCTGCCGAGGTGTTTGTCCGCTGCAACGAGCTGGCCGTGGCACTCGGGCTCCCCGCCACCGCGGGCGGCAGAAAACCGTGAAATGAAAGCAGGAGCCCTCCCCTGCCCCCCGAGCGTGCCCCTCGCACAAAGGCGGGCAGGGGGTGGGCAGGGGGGCTGGCAGGGGGGCTGGCAGGCTGCTCTGCCTGCCGGGGCTCAGACACCATCTGTCCGGTGGGGAGAAGCATCAGAGAGAGCGGCTTTCCTTGGACTATTCCACTTAATGCCCTTTGGAAAACAATCCCATTCCCAGCAGGTGCTAATCTCTTGAGTGGATCCGGCTCAGCCAATGTGTTCTTCGTTGTGCCTTTGTACCGGAGCCCCGCCGCCTGCCAGCCGTCCTGCTGCCCAGTGCTGCCCAGTGCCGCCCAGTGCTGCCCAGTGCCGCCCAGTGCTGCCCAGTGCCGCCCAGTGCCCCACGCCAAGCCAGGGCTTCGGAACCTTTGGAAGCTCTCAGCCCGGTTGGTTCAGGGAGAAACACTGATGAAAGATGGATGCAAGTGGATTAGTCATTCGCACCGTCTCCCGCTTTACTGCACATGAATGTTTCAGCAGATTTCTGGAACAGAGAAGGCAATTCCCTGCGCTCCCCCTCGTGCTGAGCGCAGCGGTCTCCCGGGGCAGGGACGGGGTTTGCAGCTGTCACCGTCGCCCCTTTCATGCATTTGGAAAAAACTGAAATTGTGCTGAACAGTGTGGGGTTATCGCAGGTTCCCCGGAGCTGGTGATGGAACCAGTTCGACAGGAGGCTGCCGCAGTGAGGATTAGGGCTGGAATGTGCGAGTGAGGGTTTGGTGAGAAAAGAGCTGGCTCTGGCCCTTGCTGGGCTGAAACCCCCCAGGTTTGGGGGGCTTCAGGCTGAGCCCCCTGGGCAGCTGCTGCAGCACGGACAGCTTGCTGGGAGAAGAGGAGAAAGGGAGTAGAGGGAGGTGGGGATGTGTGTGTTTAATTCACCCTTTTGAGTTTAGAGCTGCAGGTTTCTCAGACTGCAGAGCCCTGGAGCTTGGGCACCCGCAGCACCCCAGCACCGTTCCCAGGGCAGGAGGTGCAGGAGTGGCCCTGGGGGGGGTGGCATTCCCCCCATTGTCATGGAGATCAGCAGCTGCTTCCCTGGAGGTCACTATTTGCATAACAGTTAGAGCTGGGTCTCTGGAGCATTTGCACCTGCCAGCATGCTGTCCCCAGAGCCCCTTCCCCTCCCCATGTCCCCAGAGCCCCTTCCCCTCCCCATCCCAGCCTGCCAGGGCTGCTGACGGGGACCAGCGGGGTGAGGCTGGGGATCTGGAGCAGCTCCGAGACCTCTGCCTTGGATGGCAGGTTTCCTCGGTGTGCGCCGGAGACGGGGGCTCACGTTGAGCTGGCAGTGCTGCGTGCCTGGCGGGGGTCCCTGCTGCCCTCCTTTGGGCCTGGGCTGGGGGCAGTGGGGGTCCCTGCTACCCTCCTTTTGGCCTGGGGGCAACGGGGGTCCCTGCTGCCCTCCTTTTGGGCTGGGGGGGTGGTGGGGCCACACGTGGACGTGGCGTCAGGGGGAGCAGGGCAGAGGGAGGACATCCAGGGTGTCTCGTCCGCTTTCATAGCACAGGGATCCGCTGAGCTGTGTTTACAGGATCCCGGTGGCAGCCTTTGGGAATTCTCATGTTTTCTTTTTTTCTGAAAGATCTTCACCTCCGGGTTCGCACACGCCGGTCCCACGCGGTGAGCCCGAAAGGGGCTCTGGGAGCAGGTCGCTGTCGATGCCGGGCTTTGTTGTGGTCTGTGCTGAGCTGCTGCCGTTCTTTTTCCGTGCGTGTCTCGCTGCTCAGCACAGGGCTGTTCCCAGCATCTCATTAACCAACCTCTGGTCATCCAGATGACTCCACTCCCGGCCGGCAATTGGTGTTGGACCTCGCAGCAGTAACACAGCTGTAGTTACAGCGAAGGTACAACAGCAACAGCCTTGTTTGCAGGTGAAACATCGCCCCGTGACGAGGTGCCTGGGTCGGAGCCCGCTGTGGTGGCTCGTGCTGCTGGCTTGTGTGCAGCTCCGGGGAGGGTGCTGAACCCCTGAGCACCTCTGCTCTGGCTGGGGACAATGCTGAGCTGTCCCACAGGAGCTTTTGGAGAAACAATTTCATCAGAAATGGGGTGGAAAGGCTTTTGTAGGTGCTGAGCCGGTCGCTGTGGGTGTTGGGCTGGGTTTTGGGGTGCAGCTGCAGAGTCTCTGTGTCACAGCCGGACCCAGTGCCGTTGGCTTACCATGGACAGTCCGGCAGAGCCTGTCCCCTCTCTGCTGGCTTTCAGACCCTGTGCCAGTGTCTCGGTGACCTCCCTGTGCGAGGGAAGCTTTGAGCACCCAAACTCTGCCCTCCCCAGCAGCGTCACCCTCCCCTTTCGGCTGTACCCCCGGCTCAGGACAGACCAGCTGGGGATTGTTGCCCCCATCTGCCTCCTTCGCCTGCCCTCCTGGTTCGGTGTCACTTACTCCGGTGTCACTTACTGAATCCTCTTTCCCCAAGCGTCGAGGCTTATCTTGAAAGAGGAACCGGCTTTGCTCCGCTTGCCCTGAATGGGCTCCAGTGCCTGTCCTCCCGCTCGCCCCGGGGAGCTGCTGAATGAAACCAGCCGAACCCAGCAAGACCTGAAACCCTGAGTCTTCCCGGCTGCAGGCTGGGATGTGGACCCTGGCTCAGCCAGACCTCGTGCTTGGTTCATCTGCTCCCGAGACAGAGCGCTTGGGGTCAGAGCTGCTCCTTGATTCCTCTGCCGCACTGTGGTGTGTGCTCACGGGGCAGCGTTCGAATGGCTGCGGGGTGGCTGAGGTTTGGGGGCCAGCAGAGCCTCCCTGCCCCGGCCCTGCGGGGTGCTGGGCACCAGTGGGGGCTGGATCTCCAGCTCCTCTGTCCCCTGCAAGCCCCCCCCACGTGTCCTTCCCCTGCGCTGGGGGAGGAGGGGCGAAGCCGGGGATTGCCTCGTGCGCCGGCAATAACCTTGCGTTGCTTCCTCATCGCCCTCCCCAGAGCATCCTCCTCTCGGCCACGGCCGTCAGCGGGGTGGGGAGGGGATGTGACGAGCGTTGGGCTGGGGAACAGCCTGTCCTCTGGGGGTGAAGAGGCCCACGGGCACGGGGAGGGCAGCGGTTGGGACACTGACGTGCTGTTGCTGCTCTAGTCCTTGCGAGCGACTCAGGAATTCCAAATATTTCCTTTCAGATAAAGGTGACTGGGGGAGGCCAGAAATATCTGGACGTGTCTGGGCAAGCCTGAGATCCCCAAACACACCAACAGGGAGGTCAGAATCGGTACTGGGAGTGCTGGGCTTCAGGTGCAGAGCGTCCAAGGCACCCGGGCGGTGTGGGAACGGAGTAAGCTGCCTTTCCCTAACCTCCCACCCCCCAGGACACTCCTGCCTGCGTTCCCACTCCCCCTGGCTGGGATCCTCGTTCCCAGGGAACACATCTGGGATCGCAGTTGTGCAGGGGCTGAGCTCTCGCAGCTCCAGGGGACGATTTCCCCGAGGAAGGACAAGGCGCTCTCCTTGTGTCCCCTGCGGCCCCCAGCTGCGTCCCCAGCAGCTGCTGCCCCGTTCCCAGGGGACGCAGAGGGGCTCGCATCCCCTCCTGCCCGCACGGGGCTCTCATCCTGCTCCTCTCCGTCTGTAGCACCCGATAGCTCTCGGTTCACCGTACGCCATTTATCTCTTCTTCAGCAAACACTTCCTTTTCTTAGAAGTCAGGGCTTCAAAACACGCTTCTTGGAACTGCCTTTCCCCAAGCTGGGGGGCACACGCCATGGCGCAGGCAATGGCTGGTGGGCTGGTCGCCCTCCCCGGCTCCCTGCCCGGCCTGGGGGCCACTGCCAGCCCTCCCCGGCTCCCTGCCCATCCTGGGGCCCCTCTCCTGGTCCCTGCCCCACTGCCAGCCCTGGGGAGGGGCTGGGTGACCCCCTTCCACCTCCACAGCCCTCCTGGGGAGGGTGGGGACGTCCCCTCTGTGGGTCAGGAGGAGCCTGTGTTGATGTGTGAGGCTCGGTGGGGCAGGGCTTTACAGAATCCCTGAGAAAAGTGCCTTTTTCTGGGGAGCACATGGTGAGGATGCCGCCTCCTTCCCCCCCGCTGGGCACCCCCGCAGCACAGGGGGCTGTGGGTGTGTGGCTGGGACGTGTCCCCGAGGGAAGGACCTCAGGGAAGCTGGGGCTTTTGGACAAGCCCTGGTTCCCCTGTGCCCTCCATCCCCACCAGCCTGCTGCCTGAGCTCTGTCACCGCTCCGCTGCTTGTCACCATGGATCAGCGGAGGGATTTCCTGCACCGTAATTAATTATATCCCCTCCTTGCGTTTGGGCTCTCCTCCCGTCCCCCTCCTGTCATCGCTGGCTGTTCCCATGCCCTGGGCGAGCGGCCGGGCAGGGGGGCTGGCAGCAGCCCTCGCCTTTCTCCCGGGATGTCACCTGCGCGTGAGCCCCTGTCCTGCCCGCTCCGGCGCGGCCGGGATGTCACCGCAGCCCTCCGCAGAGCTGGCACCGTGGTGGGGAGGGAGCTGCCTTCTGCTGCTCTGCACAGGTGACGAGTCACGGGGACGGTTGTCACATCTCCGCAGAGGACTCTGAGCGAGGCGGCAGCGGTGACGTGCCCCGGGGTGAGACAGCCAAGTCTCTGTTGTCCCAGTGCCCTGTCCCCAGGGCTGCTGGTACCTTCTCAAGGTCGAGGGGGTGCGAAGGGCAGCCGGGGGGCTGCGGGGTGCTGGGGGGGGGTGAGGTGGAGGCAGGGAAGGGCTTTGGTGGGCCGGTGATGGGTGCCAAGGTGCACAGTCACCGGGGTGGTTGTTCGAGGACCTGCTCCTGCCAGTGGCCGAGGAGAGGGGCACAGCTCGGCCCCCCGGAGCTGGGGTGCACGGGTGGGAGCTTGATGGCGCGTGTGCGGCAGGGTGAGGAGCTGTGACGGTGCTGGGGCTGTTCTGGGGGGCACAGGGACGGGCACAGCGTTTCCCTGAGGGGTGGAGAGGCACCTGCCTGAAGCCCCTCTCCATCCCCGCTGCGGTCCGGGCGCCAGCCCCCTCCCCAGCTCCTCGGGGGGCAGTTTGTGGGCAGAGCTGCCGGGATGCTGCCCCTGCCTCCGGGGAGGTCCTGGCGAGGCGTGACACAGGCACAGCGTCAGCCGGGCTTATCTCTGCTTTCCCAGAGCAGCCGGGTTACTGGAACTGCGTTCACTTATCGGGGAACTGGGGACCTTGCCGGGAAGATGGGCTCGAGGTGCGACAGCACCGATTCCCTGCTGGTTCCCAGCTGCCAGCGATGCTCCAGCTCCCTCCAGCCCCGGGGCTCCTGCTCAGCCCTGATAAACCCGGGAGCCGCTGGGGTGTAAATTCCCAGCTCCATGGGGCTCTCCCGTGGAACCCTCCTTCCCCCGGTGTGTGTCCCCGCAGCTGTCCTCGCGTGGTCCGAGGTCCCCAGGGGAGCAGGAGAGGTGGTGTCGTGCCGGGGGGGTGCAGGGTGCTCTCCAAGAGCCTGGTGTTGGGAGCGGCTCAGCTCCGGTGTGTCTGTCTCTCTGCCACCCATCTCCTCCCGTCTGTCTGTCCCCAGCCCCGTCACACGCCTCCCTCGCAGGAGAAGGGCTGTGGCCACTGGCTGGGTGTCTCTGTTGAAATCTCTCCAGATTTCGCTGGTGCTGGAGGTGAAGGGCTGCAGGCGGCCGGCTGGGACGAGCCCGGCCGGAGCAACTGCATTCCTGGCCAGGCCGGGTGCTTGCCCCGCTCCCGCAAGCCTGGGGGAAGGCAGGAATTGTGCGACACGGGGTGGCTGCCTTCGTCACAGGGACCCAGAAAATCCAGATTGTGCTGCAGAGCAACCTGCGATGGGCAGGACGGGGGAGCGCTCGCCCTGCCGGGATGCGGCCGTGGGAGAGGGATGTGGGAGGCTCCGAAGCGGTGGGGGGACGTGCGGGGTGGGCTCCTGCTGCAACCCTGGGCACCGGCCCTGCTGCGGCTCCCCCAGGCCTCGGCCGTGGAATACAGCCCAGCGTTTTCCTGCTGCAATGATTTCTATCACACTTGGATGCTAATTTTAGAGAGCCCGGAGCACGTGATGCATCTCCAACCCTGCCCGCATGGTGTTCTCCTTGCAAATCCTTTCTGGCATCCACCTCTCTCATGACTCGTCCTGTGCTTCCCCATCACCCTCTGTGCGTGATTCAGAGCGAGGAAGCACAAGGCGTCTGTCATCCGCCTGGTCCCCGCCACCGCTTTCCTGCCCAGCAGCCCTCCTGCCCCTTCCCGCTGCCTCTTCCCCCGTGGATCTCTGCGGAGCAGGAAGGAGCCCCAGAAAGCGGCAGAGACGCTCCCCACGCTCTGCTCACCCCCGTTTATCCCTTCTCTCTTCCCGCAGGAGCGGTTTGTGGACCTCTACGGGAACGATGCTGCTGCCGAGGTGCGGAAGGGCCAGGAGACCTTCAACAAATGGCTCCTGACCGGGGCGACGGTGGCAGGAGTGCTTCTGCTGGGATCCCTGCTCAGCCGCAAGTGACCCCCCGCCCGCTCCCCCCCGTCACCGGGACGGCTGCGCCTTCACCGCCACATCCACTACACTCCGCTCCCGAGCACCGTCACCGGCGTGGGGGACAGTCCCCCGTGCCTCCCGGGCGAGTGTCCCGCTCCACGGAGCTTTCTCCCCCGTGCCGCCAGCTCCTTTTATCGTAGCCCCTCTTCTTTACCGTTCCGTTGTGTTTTAAAGGCGCTGAGACCAATGCAGCACTTCAGCCAACAGCTCCCCGCCCCGGGGAGGTCCCGGCAGTTGGGGGGAGCACGGGCTAGAAGGTGTCCCAGCCCTGCAGGGTCCCTTAGATCACTTTGAAGAGAATAAACAGACTTATTTTTGCATGTGTGAGTGCGTGCGTGTGTGTAGATGTGTCACTAATAGCAGGTTCCCCAGCCAGAGCAAGGGTCCCCGCTCCGTGCCCCCAGCCCCGGTGTGCTCAGGTCCCGGGGGGAGGCAGGCAGCCGGGGGACGGAGCTGGGCTGTGCCGTCCCCGCAGTGTCCCTCTCCCGTCCCCGCTCCAGGCAGAGCTGGGCCCGTGGCGGGGGAAAGCCAGGAGGGAGAGACAGAAACGGGGGGCGAGGAGCTGTGCCCACCTGGACCCCCTTCCTCTTGGGGCAGCAGCCGCTGGGAGCCGAGGCGGGTGCTGGGTGAGGATGGTGTGTCAGGCCGAGGTGAAGGGTTCCTCCATCCTCCTCCTCCTCCCTCTGAATGTAGGTTGGTGTGGGGCAGCGCCCGTCCCTCCCCACGGGCAGCAAAGGAGGGAGGAAGGGGGGGGGAGCGCTTTCCTGGCCCCCCACCCTGCGGCAAGGGGCTCTGCAGCGAGCTGGGGGTCCAGGAACACAGGAATAGAGAGTGGGGGGGTGAAGGGACAGGGGGGACAATGTTTCTGCCCTTCCTGGGGGGTGTCAGCAGGGGAAGGCAGAGCCCTGGGGAGGTGGGCGCGAGCGCTGGCCCCGGCTGAGCGCTGTCCCCACCACCGGGGACCCTCTTTGGGGACAGCAAGAGCTGCCGGTCCCCATAGCACAGGCAGGTCCCTGTCCCCATGGCGTGGCTGTGACGGGTGCGTGCAGTGGTGCCTGGCTTCCCCCCCACCCCAAATCTAAGCTTTGAGCTGAAAATTAGCTTCGATAAAATACCCCCTCCTCATCTTACAGAGCCCACCACCCGCAGCCCCAGCTGTCCAGGCGGGTTCTCTCGTCTGTGTACATACCGCCCGCGCTCTGCTGTACATATCCGAGTAGTTTTTAATTCATTTGTGAATACTCTTTAATGCTATTTTTGTTAAATCTCGTCTGTCCGTATTTATGTCTGGGGCCGTGCTCCCTGCAAAAGGAGGGGGGGGGTCTCGCCTGGATGGTGAGGACGCGCTCGCATCCCCCCATGTAGGATCCCCTCCCGGCGCCTACGGCGCCGGGAGCGGATCCTACGCGGGGGGAACGCGAGGATGAGCATTAATCCCGTGAAAACGCTTCGGTTTGCAGGTGGAGGTCGGTCCACTAATAAACTCTTGTCATTGGAACCGCTCGTGGTGCTGTCGTCTTTGGGAAACTGGGGGAATTTGNTTGGGGGGGGGCCGGGAGGCCGGGAGGGGGGCTGTGGGCTGGGCGGGGGGGTTGATTTGGGGGACTGGAGGGGCAGGAGACCCCCAAACAGGCTCTTGGATGGGTTGGGGGGCTGACTGGGGGGCTGGGGGGGCAACAGAGCCCTAGAGAGGCTCTTGGCTGGGCTGGGGGGAGTCTTGATTTTGGGGCTGGGGGCTCAACACCGGTGGGGAGCCGGCTGGGGGGCCATCCCCAGGCATGGTGGGGGGGTAGGAGGGTGGGGTTTGCAGCCTCACGTCCCGGGGGGGTCTCGCTGGGTCCCACAGCCCCCTCCCCATTCCCGGGGCTGCCCCGAGCACCCCCTTTCCTTGGGGGGGGCGGGATTTCGGCGCAGTTTGAACCCCACGCGGGAGGGTCCGATCCTACAAACACGGGGGGGGTCGCTGGGGACACCCCAAGCTCACGGGGCCCCGACCCATGTCCCCCCCCCCCGCGGGACGGTCGCCGGCGGCTGCGGGGGGAGCGCGCGGCCCCCAGCGC
>VZTO01019903.1:0-118911 GCA_013400615.1 Syrrhaptes paradoxus | reverse complement strand
CCCCCGGCAGTGCCCCGCGGCGCCCCCTGCAGGCGCGAGCCCACCGCCCGCTCCTCCCGCCACCCCTCGCCTCAGCGCAGCGCCCCCTGCCGGCGGGTGGAGGCGGGCGGCGCGGGGCCGCCTGAGGAGAGCGCCGAAGGCGGGAAGGGGGGGGGGCGGTAGACGAGGCCGCCCCTTTGCTTAAACCCAGCCGAACCGGGGGAAATAATCCAAATCCAGAGCAAAACCGGGGGGAGATAATCCAAACTAGAGCAAAACGTGATTTTTTGGCAGCTTCACCCCCGCTGTGCCCGCGGTTTCCGTCAGCCACGGTGTGTGGATCCTCCCTCAGAAGAGCCTCCCCTGTCCCGCCTGTGGGAAGGGGGAGGTCGGGTGTCCCCTGCGCCTTCCCCAGCTTCCCGCTCACCTCCCTAATCCCAGAGGGTTCTTGGGGGAAGAGGCCAACATTATGCTCCAACCAAAGGCACATTTCCCACAACCCAGTTTTTCCATCAGTGTCACCCCTCAGAGGCTGTCCTGAGGGGAGACCCCTGCCCACAGCTGGGCTGTGAGGACCAGAGGGGTCACAGCACCCCACAGTTAGCGCTGGGGCTTTCCCCTTTACCTGAAGGAAAGGATGGTTCTTCACACGACTGAGATGATGTCTCACAGGAGGCAAAATACCCTCAGGAAAATGGAAGACGGACAGGTGGCTGCAGCACCAGGAACACTAACACCCAGGGCCAGCTCTGCAGCTGAGGTAAATGGCCTTGTGCTGCCTTCACAGGTTAATTCACACCAGCTGCTGGCTTGGCCTGGCCCACCAATGGTCTAAGAGGTGGATGTGCTCTGTCCCACTTCCCCCTTCCCAACCAGCCCAGTAAGGACAGCTCTGATGAGTTTATTTAGCACGGCTGCTAATGCCTCTAAGGGTTTCAGAGAAAAAAAAGTATTTATCAGGTTGTTTGGTTGTTAGTATTTTCTGGTTTTGGCTCTGAAAAGTTGCAAACTCCTGAATAATCACTGCCTGTTACCTTATGCCCATCACCTTTCTGTTTTTAGCCTCAGTGAAACAATCCCTGAGCGCTGGGAGTGCTGCCGTGAAGGACATTTCCTGGTAATTCCCTGAATGACACACAAGATGTACATAGGAGAGGATGAAACACTTCACGTTAGAGGTATAGACACGTGTATATCCCACGGTGCTGGTATAACCACCCACAGAAACGTTAATATTGATTTTAGAGAGCAGGCAGATTCTGCACCTCAGTGTGTGCGTGCACGGATTTGAGTGATATTTTCCTTGGGCCTTCTGGGATCAGCTTCCTGAACCTCAGTAAAAAGCCCCCTTTACACCAAATTTTAGGGATTGTAACCTGACAGAGACTTCCCAGTGTGCTCCACATAAATTGTTTGCAGCTGCTGCTGTGGGTGACTGGCTTACTGGCGTTTGCTGAGAGAAAATACAAATTTTTACCCGCCTGGACCATATTTTTTTTACCCATGTAATAAAATATGACACTAGAGGGCGGCCTGTTAATGTAATTCAATAATGAAGTTGCAGCAACTGCACACACAGACACAGCACCAACCCCTGCTTTGCTCTGGGGCTGGAAACAGCGCTGGGAACGGCGCCTTCCCCACCTCTGAGACACCCACCGCTGCCTCCAGAAGTTATCCAGAGTGTAATACCAGAACCTGAAATAATAAATATTCCTAAGAAATATGATTTGCCAGCAGGGCAATGTGATTTGCCCTCTTGCAGTCCCACTTTTAGCACTTAGTCCAGCTGGGAGGAGGAGGTGGCAGGAGCCATCCTGTCCCTTCCCTGACGCCAGACCCTTGTCCTGCCCCAAACCATTGCACCTACTTTTTTACAGCTAAGTGACAGCGCTGCAGCTGCAGCCTGGTTTTAGCAGCCTGCACTGCAGTTCAGTGAGTACAGTCCTCACTGACGGCTCGCTCTCAGTCTCTGCACAGGCTTCCCGTGACCAAGGAGGTTTCTTACAGTCCCAGAGACCAGTTTCTTTGTGTCAAATGAGGTTAATAACTGCATGCAATTAATTAATTAAAGCTTGTGAATATTTTTAGAACACCAGACACAGTATGCGTCAGAAATACTAGGTATTATCTAAGTACCCAGTGCTGTCATTATTGGTATTTACATTTTGTACTGCCTGGAATCTAGGATTTCCTTGTGGTAGGTTTCCAACAGCAATACCTTTTCTCCCCAGATTTAATATCTGCGTGTCAAACGTGAGCCAACAAGCAGAAGTGACATCAGGCAGACTGAGGTAAGACCAAGGACACAGGTCACAGGACTGCACGCTGGCAGAGACTGGTGATGCTGTAGGCTGTTGCAGATGGACCATACCACAGGTGGGTTTTAAGGCGTCCTTGCAGCTTGCTTTGCAATAGCTTCAAGAGGTTTTGAGTGCTGTGAGACTATCAAAGGTAATTCAGCGTGTTCACCATGAAATGAGAGAGGGTTTTAAGCCGAACTTCAGTGAGACTTTCTTATTATCTGCAGCAGAAATTGGCCTGAAGTTACAGATGGAAAGAACTTAAATTAGTGGCCGCTCTTCTGAAAACTGATGTTCCTTAGCATTTAGCAATAACATGTCCTCAGTTTTTGCTAAATTGCAAACGAGCAATTAATTTTTCAGCACTTGTGCAGAATACTTTAAAAATGGAAACATGAAAGTCTTCTATTAAAATGAAGTTGATAGTATGCACCTGCCACTAATGTACTGTACACTGTGTCTTCCACTCATTATAGTGATGATTTGGGTTGAGATCAAGAGTCATATAGTGAAAATCACTTCAACACGTGCCTGTTCATATGCATAAACTCCTGTGTACCAGATGGCAAAATATAATGACATCTTAAACAGCTAATTGCATAAACCTTGTAATGCAGATAATTGCTGAACCAAAGTATGAGTTAATAATTTCCCACTGTATTGCCTGGCTTGACACTAATTCTAAAGGAAAGTTGTGACAATTCTAACACACTAAAGTTCACCAAGCGGTAATTAAAACTAGCACTTAAAATCATTCGACTTTCAAACCCTTAATTACAATTCAGTGGAATCACTTTGTAGAAATCTAACATTTATAGATAGTTACATGATAGCTGATATTTCATCATCATCCCTTTCATGGTGTTCTTCTAAGGCATGCTTCAGGAAGCGTGCAGCTCTCCCTGGAAGTCTAAGGTTGTGATGATTTCTGTACCAGGGGTCACTGGAAAACACTTGGAAAACAGTGGCCAGGTCTAGGAGTGAACATAGATACTGCTGGAGTTTTTTTCATAGGTTTGGCTTAAAGCATTAGTCATTTTTAATCACCTGATGATATCTAAATTTAAATGAGCGGCAAGCCACTACAATGAAGCATATCAGTTTTCAAAGAGTGGGTTTAAGAATTGAATTGTTTTGGTTGGGTTGGTAACACACGTACTGACTTCAAAGATGGGCCTCTAACACATCATCATCTGTTACTGTATATTGGAAAAGCTGCCATGGGATTGAAACAATGAAGAATGGAAATATAATTAATGATGGTAAATACAGTTTTAGTAGAAATAAGCCTTATCAGACAAACTCAATTTCTTTCTTTGATGAGGCGCATCAAATAATATGATGAAGGTAAAGACTGAATGATAAAGGCCAATGAAGAGATGTGATATTCATTTTTTATGGAGATTAGAATTAACACTGTGTAATATTCTGATCAAAAAACATTAGAAATAGCAACAGAGCATGCACTAATTAGATTAGGAATTGGCTAACAGTCTGTTAAAAAGTAGCTATGAATCAGGAAGCGTTATCAACTGGGAGAATTTTACCAGGATCAGCATCAGGTCAGATGCTAGTCAATGTTTTCTTCAATGATTTGATGTAAACACTGTAAATTCACAGCTGATAAATTTGAGGATGACAGGAACATTGGTGGAGTGACAGACAATGATGAGAATGACACTCTAAGTGATCTCAGTCGCTTGATGAGCTGAGCCCATTCAAACACAATTGGTTTTAATACAGACAATGTAATATTATGCCGTTTCTGATGCTCACACTTTTAAAAGATTGTTGGAAAACTGGAGAGGGTGCCACAGAGAGGATTTCAGGGCTGAAGAAAGTGCTTAACGGTGAAAGACTTAAAGCACTCAGTCTGCCTAACTTACTGGAAAAAAGACTGAGACGTGACTTGAGTATAATGTGCAAGTACTTAAGTATCTGTGAGATCTGTCTGGAAGTATCTGCTGGATACTGATGGCATTTTTAATCTTTTGGAGAAAAATAGATATCTGCAAGCTGAAGTCAAACAAACTCAAGTGAGAATTTAGGTGTATTTTTTTTTTAATAGCAAGAGTGGCTGAAGGCAAACTTTCCAGACACAAAGGGGATAATGTCTTTTTTTTTTTTTTGATATTTTTAAAGCAAGACCAGAAGACCTGCTGTAACCAAAAACATGTTAGTGCATTGAATGCAGGGGCAATGGCATGCGATGAGCTGTAATATATCAAGGGGCTTTCTCTGGCCTTCAGTGCTGTGGGTCTATACACATCAGCAGAGACGTTTCATAAGCATTTGGGTGTGGGAATGTACAGCTGTGCAAAGGAATAATCAAGTAGTAACAAGTTTAACACATTTAATGGGCTCTCCAGACCCAGGCCAGGTGTGCAGATATCACACATTTATGTATCTCTAATAACATATTATTTTAAAAGCTAGAGGCCTAGTTTATGTGCAGATGGAGCTACAGAAAACCACCAAAAGGCAGCCCCCCACCAGGAGATCTGTCACCCCTTGCCTGCCTCCTGGCACAAAACAGCTGATTCCTCAGAGCTCAGTGCCTCTGCTCTCTGGTAAAGGAGAAGCAGTGATGCCACCGCAGGGCATGTTCTACCTGGAAGTCTGCTTTATTCAGTGTGAATAACACAGTCCTGGATCGCAGTGGGTCGCAGATGGAATATTAGTGTGAAACTTCACTCCAAACCTCTTTTTCCTAAGCAGTCCCGCCTCAGCAATCGATTCCCATAAGAAATGCTGACAGTCACTTGTCCTGCTGCTCACACAGCTTCTTGCCTCTGCAGCCGTACATACCCACCACAGCAGTTCCCAGACGTGCATCCTACATGTTGTGTACATCCTACAAACCTGTTCCTCTCTCACTTCTCTAGAAAACTCAACAACTGTCAAAGCCATAATCATACAGAAACCGTTTCAAGCCCCTACAGTACCATCACACGGTGCCTCCAATGACAGCTCTATGTAATGCAGAAGGAAGAGGAAGCAGGGACCTCGACCCATTTCCTTCAGCTCTTGCATGTTCTCAGGGGTCTCCCTTCTCAGTTCAGATCAAGCATGGTTCAGCCTACCCTGCTGACCTGCTAGCCCTTGATGAAAGCTTGGAGCTAAACTCTATAGCAGAGACTGATTCTGTACAGGAAGTCAGAGTAAAGGCTTAGCACAATCCCTTCTGCCCTTAAATGTATTCACTAGCCCATGAAATGTAACTAATGCGGGTGTTTGTATTGTTACTAATTTTACAGATGGATGTAACCGGATCTGATACAAAACATTTTTCATGGTCAGGTCTCCCCTACCTCTCCTTGCACTCTCTGGCCACCCCAGCATGTACAGCTGGCGAGGATCAGTCTTTTTTTCCCTAGAGAAAGATGCTCCAGGGAAGATGCTACTCTAGCCAGTTATAACACTTTCAGTCCATACTAAGCATCTTCTCTAAAATCTCAGCTCAGATGATTGAGTCAAGCTCTGCAAAGTCACTCTATCCGGTAGAGCTGGTGATACTTCACGTTATGCAAGAAGAGATGGTGCTTTTTTGGTGTGTATCCATCTCCTAATTATTTACTTGAGGCAGTCTCTTGAATTTCTGTAGCTAGCTGGGTTTTACAGCCTAGCGTCTGGCCTTCCCTCACACTCTCCACCAACTGCAAGGTAAACGTACTTCCAGGTGGTTTCCTCGAGAGCGCTGTTCTTCAGGGCAATTTGAGTGCAAACCTCTCTGAAATGCACACATTTTATTAATTGTCTGTATATAAGTGAAGAATGTGATTGATGGTGTTTCAGTCTACATATCTGCACCACAGCAACTTGTCCATACTAGAGATAGCGATAACTCAATAACAAGACAAAGCAAAAAAAGACACTGAGCAGCATTATTAATTGAAAACTCGACTGCCAGACTTTAGGGGGCACTGAAATTGTTGGTAATGGCAAAGCCTGGACAGCTAGATAGGCTCAGGGACTTAGGCACAGATTGATCCAGGAGCTGAGGACCAGCCTTTTGGGCTCACAGTGGTGCTGGTAAGCAACTCTAAGCAGGAAATTGTCCCATTGATTGACTCAGCACCTTAAAATGAAACATGAGCTGAAATGGTTTGCTGGAAAGGATGTAGCCTGAGGAACTTCTTTATCTTTAAAATAACAGATAGGTCCAGGATGTGGTGGAGTGATGTGAAGGTGACTTATTTCTCAATCTGTGAACATAAACTGGTCTTCCTCTTTTCTTTTGATAGAAAGACGTCTGATGGGGGTAGGTTGTCTTCAAGAAGTGGAAATCTGGAAGACAAGACAAAATATGTTGTCATATCTCTTTCCTACTCTTTGTAACATTATTTTCTACTTAGGATTTCTAGATACTTACTACATCAGTATACATGTAGAGTAAAACCAATTTCTAATAATGGATTTTTTCTAACCAGACTTAAACAGAAAACATCACGCTCATGTTGAGTTTTAAGAATAAATACTGCTTAAATTGAATCTGTCTCCATTATTCCCTTTCTAACCAGCATTCAGAAACATTCAAATAGTGCCAATGTAATAAATATTCACTAAACATGAATGTAACTCAGAGTTCTCCTACCTGACTGTGGTCATCTGGTACTCTTCAGAGGATGAACCATCTTCTTATCTTCTCTCCTTTTCAGGAGGTCTTCAGGAAAGCCTCAGTCCCTGCCTTTTAGCTTCTCCTAAAACCACATACTGGTCTTTGCTGTGCATCATATGTGTCCTGATATCCAAAACCATCACAGACATATTGAAAAATCTGTTGGTAGGTAGAGAAGACACTCTGGGAAGAGTGGGGCTCCAGATTCTGTTCTCTGTGGAACAGTTGCCATCTGCCACTAGCCTGATAAAATAGCCTTATAAAATATAGTGTTATCTGGAAAGGGGAATCAGCTCCCAGAACCGGTGCAAGTCACTGGAGATTTATCACTTTTCCAGATGAACACCTGGCAACTGGTTTTCTTTATCTTGTCTAATTTGCCTTTGATTTCTAAGACCCTAAGGCACTTAGAGATCAGAAAATGGTTCGGTCTATACAAAAAAAGAAATATACCTCTCTTCTTACCATCGGTTCTCAAATTTTTCTTTCACGCACCGCTATCACCATGTGTAATTACTTGCAGGTGTCAGCTGCAACACGGTGTCTTTTGTCTTCTCAAGTGCTTTGGCCAGTGGGTACCCAACAAGCTTTGTTTTACCATGATTACTAGGTTGGCTATTGGTCTGAATGGCAACTGGAAAGGGACATCTTGTAAGACAAGGACTTTCATTGTCAGCCACATGGACTGCCTCACCTCGGGTTGTTCCAGAGCAGTGTTGCTGGAACAGCTTGGACCTGGGTCTGAAGCTGGTGAGACATACGTAGGCATACAGGACTCTGCAATAACTTGCAATTCAGGTAGTTGAATTCCACGATGGGCACCAGAACAGAGAAAGGAAACCAGTGATCTTGATCACAATTAGACCTGATTTACACACATTATTTACTTATCATCCACTCCATATCCCACCAGCTTAGGTTCTTAGTATGCGTGCTTATCACTGTCTTAAAACCCTCCAGCAATGATTGCTGTCTGCTCTGTTAATTGATGATTTCATTGTTCATTACACCTATTTATGTGCAACTGTCAGGAAAGGTTTTGTTGTTTCAGTTATGCATGTATAAGTAAGAGCCGTTCTCCAAATCACGATGGGATTTTGAACTAGGCAGTGGCTTCAGGGAAAAACATGAAGATTGCCTGCAGAAAGAGAACAAACTCTTTAGAGATTTTTTTTTTTTTTCAACAGACGATACTGGAGGCTTTTCAGGTAGCAGGAAACTTTTCTCAGGGAGTTTCTTCAAGGCTTTGACATTTATAGGGTGGCTGTCGGTGTTGCGTAACCTCAGGAGCATCATTATCGTTGACCTATTGCAGAGCTGCCACTATTCCATGTACCGTGTTCTTCAGCAGAGCAATACTTATCAGCGCTGTTCTTAACTCATGTCTTGTCAGTAAGACTTTTGCTGTGTCTCTCATTTCTCTTTAGAATATAGAACAGCAGAAAGACAGGCTCTAAAAATTAGAGAACTCAGTGTTACAAGACATTTTTGTAAATTTTGTCCAGGGTTAATGTCTAAAAGCTAATTCTCATTTACTGATTCCTTCAATGAAGAGATTCTAATGCTGGTTTTATTTTGTTGTTTCATTTTAAGCCTCTATTGTTTGTCAATTTCTTTAAATTTTTGAGTTTATTCACATCATTATTTAAGGCTTCTCCTAGATTATTTTATCTTGGCAATTGAAGCAATCTCTGTATAGTCAAACACTACTTTATTCAGCTCCCACTGGGGCTATTCACATATCTGTGTGTGCATGCAGCTCCCACTAATATTGTCAGGGAGCATGGACATGAGAATAGACCCCTGGCTGGGCATTTGACTAGAATTTTTATTTTTTATATTGATCTAGATCACTCCCAGCAAACATTGCTGTTATTAGAAATCACTGCACTTAACAGGAACACTGAATGCAACATTCCTTTTTCTTGTCATTCTTTCATATGGGAGCTGCTTGGTGGGTTTTGCAGGCTCAAGGTAAATACTTCATAGACACCAACTGGAATGCAAGGTTATTGCATAAAGTAGCATTATTTTGTGTATTTCCTTCTGTTTGCTATCCAAAAGTATACAGTTAAGCCTCCCCACTGAAGAGAGCGCAGGTTTTTTTAAGGCGTGAATTGGGACTTTGGGTGTTTGGGTTCTGTCTGTGGCTCCATCTAGGCAGGATGGTTGTAGCGTTAACGTTCAGTACTTATGAAGACAAATGGAAAGATAAGGCATCTTTGAGCATTTACATTTTGTTTCTGCGTACCTGTTTTTAGCATTTTTAGTGGTTTTCATAAGTGCTGACTCCCCACTATGCTGGTATTCATATGCATATAAGTTAAGTGATGACAGAACACTTTCCATCATTAAGTTGAAGTCTTCAATATGTTTTGTAAAACTGATGCATCTTGTACCATCTGTAATCCCGCTCCATTGCGATTCAGGGACATGCAAATGTTGAATCATTATTATTTGCTAACCATATGAAAATAATTACTGATTTCAGTGTAATTTGTAATGAGTGTGTGTGCATATCTGAAAGGGGAAACGACCAAGTCAAGATGTGTTCTCAGTCTCTTTTCTGCTTAGGAGGTTTTCTGCCTTTAAGCCACACTTGCAGATTTTTGGAGGGTTGTTTTTCTTAAAATGTATGATCCTTGGAGATGTTTGCTGAGCTATAATTCTGGGTGCACTAGGGACCAATGAACTAAAGTAAAGTCAAACATGGGCAGGAAGCACTGTGTTTCAATACCCAGCCTTTCAGCAATGGATTTATTTAGCTTAAGTCTTCGCTTTCTACCTCACTCCGTGCTTTCAGGCTTTCTCTAATGGTATTAGAAGCAGGAACAAGCTGATAACAGAGTACCATGGTACAACATCTGCTTTCCAGAAGATCTGGCCCCAATCCCACCAGTTACATTATGAGCAGAACCTCATGTCAGGGCAGAAGTTTTGAATTCAGCCCTGTGGGCACTGGGACTCACTGGAGGCACATCTCGGCGTAGAACCAAATGACACATTCAACAATTTCAGCAAGCAGTAACTCACGGTGTTATCCATTGCCCAAGGTTGACCAGTGCTTCTGGTTTTAAATGTTGATTTTCAGTGCTCATAATTTTGACAGGTATTAGTCATTAGAGGATGTTTTCCAAAATTCATATTTTTGTCAGGCTCATTTCTTTCTGGAAAACATCTAATTCATCAATCTCTAAGGAAGGTGCTAGGAAAAAAAACCAAATGTTTCAGTGTTACCATTCTGGTAGTTTGTCCTTGAAAAACTCTGATCACATGGTGGTTTGAAAGCAACAACTAGGAAACTGGCCTACATCATCCAATTCTTAAGAAATGCTTTATGGTAGCCTCAAAAATCCACCAAATCTGAAAAGCCTTTACAAACTCAGAGTCTGCACATGATCAGCAAATGTTTTCTAGCATCAAGTTGCTAAACTCAGCACAGGTTTTAAAGGGCCCAGGCACCATTTGGGCAGAGCACACAAAGCCTGTCTCACTGTGCAGGGGGTTCACAAAAACCACCCTACAACCTTCTAAATGTTTGCTAACTTTTGGGTGCTCAGCTGTGCATTCCTAGTGGTGTCCCATGAACATCCCCTCTTTATGTGCAATTAAATGTCATTTACAAAGCAGGTAATGAGTTAAAATAACCGTGTCACTGTTGTCTAGTAGGAAGTATATCTCTTAATTGGTGGTAATGGATGGCAGCTATTAGTTACTCCTACATTAAGGTGCATTCATATTGAAATTTTGTACTGACATTACAATACATTTGATTAAAATGCAGAAGAATTGCACATTAGATATCATGTAGCTGGATGGAAGCATAATTTAGCTGACTCTGCAGATGCAGCCATGCAGGTGTTTCCGTAATTCTGATTCAGTTGGTAAAACTGTCGATGTTCAGTGGCCTCAAATCACACAACCATCTGTGGTTCAGTTCTTGTGAAAGGAATTCCTTGTGCCTTTTATCAGATACCCCCACTGGATTCCTGAGCAAAACTTTTGTGAATCAGGCAGCATTTAAATGTCAGGTGTTTTGCAGAAAGCAGAGGTATTACAGCTTGCATTTGTTAACCACAGAGCTTGTGTAAGAAGACAATAAAACCTGGGCTGTTTGTGGGAACCTTCCCTCACTCCAAGGAAGCACAATGCTTTCTTAAGTAAGAAAGAATTAATAAATAAGTCTGGATTGTGTCTGATTTGTAGTTTTTGAAACTGAACCGAGTCTGGCCTTATGCATCTCCCTACAAAACAGTCAGGTACCTGAAAAGCACGATATGCCCAAGCTTTTATATGTAGATTCACATTTTCTGCTTAGGCCTTTATTAATAAATACAATCTTAACAGCTGCAGCTATTGCTACTTTTATTTTTTCACAAAAACCAAGACGATACCAGTTACTTTCAGTGCAGAGCCAGAGAACTGAGCCCAGCATATAGACGGGTCCACAACTGCCAGCAGAAGCTCCCGCGTCCTTGAAGACATGCACATACACAATTTCTTTGCTAAACTGAGAACTTCTTGAAGGTAGGAAGCTGTGATTGCGAACAAAAGACAGTAGAAAATAGGAAAGGAAAGCAGGGACAGAGCTTTCAAGAGCACATTCTCTCTACAGTTCTGGTTTAGCAAAGTGGTAGGGCTGCAGCACCGGCATTTGCAGCATAACGGAGCAGTGCTGAGCTCCTGCCCTTCCTACAACATTTTCCAGCCTACAGGTCTTTTCAGGCCGGGAACATCTAGCCCTTTGCTACAGTTAGAAGCAGGCTGACGTAATGGAGGATCACAGACTTTACGCCACTGGAACACAGTGTGAAGCAATCTAGCTAATGTGCAGGTTTGTCTAGAAAGTCTTTGAAGGGTTGATCACGGTTCGAAAGAAAAAAAGCAAGTCAGAATCACGGACCATCTCCTCTTCACCTCAAGGGTCATCTTGTTTACACATTTTGAAAGAGTTACTGAGCTAATTTGTAAGAGACTTTAATATATTAAGGAAAAATATAGACCTCACAAGAATTTTAGTCCAGCATGTGGAAACAAGAAAAGTCTGTTGTCAGTTGACAAAATATTTATTTATCATTGAAAACCCAGACATTTGCATCCAATGTAAGGGCAAGACAAATCTTATGCATAACGTCCTAGAGAATTCAGTTAAAAGCAGTTTTGGATACCTGTAAGTAATTATGCTATCACATTCTCTAACGGATTTAATTTGGGCCAAGTAGCAACTACTGTATGTCCAAAAGATAATGAATTAAAGCAATGCTTTGGCATATCCCCTTTCTGAAATGTTAGCAGCCTCTCAAGTGACTTGAAAAATGGGCTTCAATAAATGGACAGGAAAATATATGCAATTAAATTCAATCAATAAAGCTGTCCTTGACCAAAGTCCAAACATTAAAAACAACTCCAATTGAATTATGAGAAATTCTTTTCTGATTTTAACTAGATTAGTTTAATCACATATGCACTGAAGTTGTGTACCATTCCTCAGTAAGTTTATGGAAATAAAAAGTAACGTACTACTGCCCAGCTTGCTTCAGCCCAGCTCTGGCTTTTCCTTAGAGGAGAGCGCTACTCTAGAAGAGCTGATTTCTTACTAACAAGGTCACTCAGAGGAAAATGGCAGAGCAGGGTCCCAGGTGACAGCCCCCATTACCAACCTTCTCTCTTTCTCCTTCACTTGTACAAAACTCCTCACCTCGTAACTACACAGAGCTGTGTCTTTTCTCTTGTTAAGAAATAGAAACATTTTCAAAATCCTGAAAAGCTACTCAAAATGTGAAAACGCTTCAAAGTCTCAGAGTAACTGGAAGGTTTCTGGTTTTCCCCTCCAGTCTCTTTCTCTCTTGAGCTTTTTTCTACCATACTGATACAGCTGAGCATAAATATACTAACAACATCAAAGGTGCTCCAAATTGTGGTGAGAATGCACACAGGTATAAGCCCTAGACATAAGCAAACCTGGAAGTAGAAATCCTTCAGAAGCTTAAAAAAAGGCAATTAAAAACTAGAGGCTTCGGGAAGTAAGTTTTTTGTAACGGTCAGATATCGCAAGAGCCCTTACAAACAACAGAGCACATATATATTCAAATCCTCACTGAGAAGCCCAGGTTGATACACACCAACCAGGACAAATTCAGGGATTTAAAACTGTGCCAAAGTACCTACCTCAGCTCCCCATTGCCTCAAAAAGAGCAGGAGTTCATCTCCTCCCTTCCCTAGGGACACACAAGAACAGCTGACAAATAACTTCAGGTAAGCCAAACAGCCATCAGCTGGGAATCACTACACAAGTCTACTTGCCTGCAGGAGATCTGAACCAGCAACACCTGTGAGATAAACATTGCTCAGCTGCTTCTCTGAGCTGTCCTGTACAATGAAAGTATTCTCTTAAATTCAGAGGGAAAACAGAATATTAGGCTATTTTAGATCTGACCTTTCAGCATGAAGAACTTAAGATATGAAATAGATGGATCTGGGGAAATAATCTGTAAGTAGCAAAGTGTTTGTTGAAATTTTACTCTTCGGGGACTTGTGGTTTTTCTGCAAGTCTTTCCAAAATCAAGGCTGAATTATGACAAAATTATTTGCCTCAGATAAGGGACAGTGGCTCAGAAGCAAAGTTATTTCCTGCCCTGTAACAAGAGAACTAAAGCACTGCAGTCAGAAAGAGGGTTGAGGCTGTGCTCAACCCTCTCACAAGGATGTAACTTTGACTCCTTTACAAAAGTGTCTCTCTTATGTTTGGTTCTGACCCCCCATTATTAAACTTCCAGCATGTCTGGCTGCAGAACATAGAAAACTTCACATGGCTGTAGCAATTGCGCTGAGTTTCACAGTTGCTTGCTTGCTGGGTCTGCAGAATGGCTCTGAAGATTTTCCCATGAATGCATTCCCACAAAAGCTATATCCAGATCTTTAGTGGGATACCAAGTGTGATGAAACCATAGAATAATATGAAATATAACAATAAGAATAATATCACAAATAAACACTCGGCGCTGCAGTTACAAGATCGGGAAAACTTGTGTTGCTCGAGTCTCCTCCTGACCTTTTTTTGACAAGGTTGGGTGGTACTTCAATGAAGTGTCAGGAGATCAAGCTGATTAGGAAGATACCCGAAAAAGGCAAATACCTTCCCACTGACAGCAGAACCTCTGTCTTGGACAGTCTTTAGCTGTTTGCACACATACTGTGAAGCCCAAGAAGCTTGTATTCCCTTAGCAACCAAAGTTGGCACCTGTGATATTTGTTTTCAGCGACTGACACCAAGAGTTTGAACTTACATCTGTTCTACTGAATGATGGTAAAACAGTATTAGTAACTGCAAAAAGCAGCTCTAATTTGGACAATACCGTCCAGATAGTTTGCAGCTTGTACTGCCTGTAATTTCATTTCACATCCCACCCAGAAAATACGGGAAACTGCATAGCAGAAGAACATGACAAGTCTTACACAGGCTGAGTCTTGACAGCTTGACCTATTCCCAGCTATAAAACTTGCTTATGTAGAAGTTTTCCCGAGGTTTTTCATAGTTCATTTGTAAAGGATTGTCCACCTGGTGCCTTATCACAAACTGTGGAATGAGTCCAGGAGATGGCAACAGCATGAACTGCTGTGGGGGATAACAAGGACTCTGTTATGACTGGGAACGTTTGCAGTACTATAAATAACTCTATCAATATTGTGATAATGGCACTTTAAAGAGGTCTATTTTACAAGTGTTGAATGTAAGAGAGACCACAGCTGTGCTCATTAATTCTGAAGTATGCTCCTCTCTACGTACAATTTGCAGGTGTAACAATAGGAGTGTTGACTCAATGCAGGTCTAGCTAGTGCTTGGATTAAAAAAAAGGTCACAGTAGCATGATTAGTTCTTAACGAGTCTTTATTGTGTTTGGCAGAGGGAAAGCAAATGATGATAATTTAATTGAAAACAATAAAAGTAAAATGGAACTTTGTTACAGAATTGAGCTATACCTAAATAGCTTCTCCCCCACCAAAGAGCAAGTACCGTAATTGACAGCAGTAGATCTTTTGATAATTAATTGCAGTAAATTATCACTTGGCACAAAGAAGGCATAATTCTAATTAATTTGCAACCTTTCCAGCATAACACTGAATTGAAAATGGCACTGGTGTAATTTTTTTCAAGCTAATATAGAACTGGAGTACAAACAACATTGTGATGCTTTCTTATGTTTTCCTTGTTTGGAGTTGAACTGGAGTGATTTGGTCCTTTCCGCACAATTGCTGTACCACACAGAGATGACCCAAATGGGCAGGAGTTTCTTGCACAGTCAGAATTAATCTGCCACAGCATGGGGTAATATAATTACTACAGAGATCCAGGCAGAGAACTGGTTCGGCTGGGGCTTGTCTGGGACATCAGTGCCTTGACTTGAGAGCAGTCAGGGCTGTGAAGTGTCCCTTTCATTGTCCTTTAAATCTAGATTTGATTCAAAAAAAAGGTATGTAGTAGCGTGGACAGGTCAGACTATTTAGGCAGAGCTAAGAACTACAATATGTGTCAAATTCATCAGCCTCCATCTTGTTAACAATGTAAAAATGACTTTTCTTTACCTCTGGGAACACAAAACCCCCTTGGTGACTTCAGGGCAGAGCTATATGGCAAATCCAGCTGAGGAGGAGGTGTGATGGAGGGAGATCTATTGAGACAGCCAGCTAACAGCACAGGCGGCTTTTAACTCTGAGGACTGCCCGGATGCAATGGCTAACAAATCCATTTTAAGCAGAATGCTTCATGAGTGCTTATGGATGAGGTGCTGGTCTTCTCTTATCATAACTAGACTTCATGGCAAAGCTCCCCAGCTAGTGATTTGTTAATGGAATTAAGATCTGGGCCCCAATCTGTGACTTTGCACACAGCCCACAACTCTTCTATGCCCCCAGACTTCTCTGTGTCCCTGGGAGATAATATTTACCTCCTGCACATAAGTGTTGTGAGAATAAATTAACTTTGGGAGAGTATGTTGAGCTCCTTGGAAAACAGTTACTAAATAAGTGCAAGTATTATCATACATTAAATCAGATCAGCTATTAAAAACAAGAACAAGTCCTCAGATCTGTAACCCTCGCTGCATCAGTTTCTCCCTCTTTGCTGATTACTGTTAGCCTTGATAATAATGAACTCAAAGACGATATTAGCAGCCTAACCTATACTATGATTTAATCTTGATTGCCACAGATCAAGGTTTGATTTAATTGCTCTAGAATTAATTAGGAAAAGAAACAAGTTATAAAAAAGAATTTTCGCTCTAAATAAAGAAACTGTTTACATTCAATTGGAGTTCATGTTAGAACAACTCATTAAGCTATAAAAGATTACATCTGGGCTAGAATTAAAGTCAAGCCGATTCATTAACCCAAATGGTAGCCCAGAGATTACCGACATGGTATTTCTGCTTTGGTGATCAAGAGATCAAGGGATACATGACCAGATGACCCTAATTGAAGCAATCTCCACTGAATTTTATAAATGAACTTGAAAGTACTAAGAAGATAGTCTCTAACTTCTGTCAATGTGGAGAATAAATTTCTCCTGGTAGCTTTACTTTTTATATAAAGTAAGGAAAAGAAAAGATAATGGTAATCCTTTATGCAGTTCATAAAGCAAGAATATTTTTCTTGAGTTATGAAGGAACCTTATCCAAATTGTTTATAGTTGTCCATTGCAGCTTTTGAAATACAGGGAATTTACAGTCAAAAACTTCATCGCTATTGCCCTGTCAATGACCTCGTCACACCTGACCTACAGGGAGTATCTTTTGTTGGGTTAACCCATAAAGCAGCCTGCCTGCAGGGCCTTGCTCTCACAAGCTTGCCAGTTGTGCTGAATTAGGTATGATAGTTTTATTGTGTGAGCTACTGTTCACTGGGGACTGAGTAGAAGCTGCTGACCGTATATCACTTGAGAGTGCGGGATGAACTAGAGCGTTGGTCCCAATGGTGAAAGGCCGAGTCTGTACTGACTGAACGTCTGAACCAACAGACTGAACTGCAGATGCTTTGTTGAGGTAACAGTCGGAAGTATAAACTCTGTTTCAATGTTTAAATAAGAAAAATACACTTAAATGCTGGAAAATAATAGGAGCATGACTTCTTTTGAAAGCCTGGTATAGACATTAGTGAAATTCTACGTATTCCTTTGTGGAAAATCAAGTCACTAAGCGCAAGAACTTCCTGAAGACAGAGACTATAATTCTTGTTGTGAAAGGGGAGGAATTGGATGTGGTAACTAGTGATGGACAAACTTCAAAAGGTTCAGGGTTTGTGCTTGGTTTGGGTAACTATCCAGGAGCTTTGGTGCATATCCAAAGCTTATCTGGACCTCCTGGGCCTGTAAATACTGGGATGGAAATCTTGCAAGAACAGGCTCTCTCAAGAGGTGGGGGTTTTTTTTTTTGGTATTTTGTGCAAATATTTTCTTGTCATGCTGGAGATACACCAGAAGTAGTAATGACAAGAAATAAGACCTGTTCTTAAAGAGTACTTCATCAAGTCTAAATTAAGAATAAATAAAAAGAAGCTTCTCTTAAAATGCTTTCCACATTTCCAGACCTTAATGGGGTTAAAAGGGGCAAACTTTTACAGTCAATGGGGATAAATATGTCCTAAGAGGGGCAAACTTTTAAAGCCACTGGGGAGAAATATGTCCTCATTCCATCTGAAGCTCAACTGTGCTATAATCTTTTTGAGCTGGGTGCTTTTTTCATTGTGTCTATTTTGGTACAATTGCTTTTATGTATAACATACATAAAGACGCTGTGCAGATTTTGAATAACCAAAGTGTAGATCAAGGTGGCAAAAATACTAGAATCTCCGGAAATGTAGTTTGTGTATGTAGCAGTTATTTAAAGCAAAACTCAGCTTCCAAAGGCCAGATGTTGACAGTTGGACTTGATGATCCTTGAGGTCCTTACCAACCGTAATGATTCTATGAATGATCTATGAATGAATGAATGACTTCCCATGAAACCTCACATATGTTTGAGAAAGTTTTTGTATGTGTGTGTACCCGTATAAATTTTCCTAGTCCTCCATAGGCACAAGGTAGATTGTAGCTGCTGACGTAGTTTTGCTTGGTTTTGTAGTGGAGATTATTTGGTTTCTTTACCACAAAACGTAGTTCCACAGAATAAAATTTCCTTGGATGATAAGGAGTGGGCTCCTGAAGCTTGTAGAGGGGTATAGCCTCTCTCCCAGGCTGGAGGGACAGAAAGTGGGTAAGCTTCTGAGAGCTGTTTTTATGACTGTCTGGAGATGAGTTAGTAGATTCAGTTAGGTCTGTATTTGGAAATGTGACCGAACTGCTGAAGCCAAAGCTAAGCTTCCTATTTATTTGTTTTACCATTGGCCAAAAGTTGGAGTACATGCCATGCCTGAAATACCAGCTTAGGCAATAGGGAGTTTCCTGTGACTGAGTAACCTTGGAGGACACGTAAACTTCTTGTTTTTCCATGCTGCCTTTGAGCATGGTGCCAGGGCAAGGGGCAGCACCTGCCCCTCCTCAGCTCTCAGTGCTAATGCTGTGCACTGAATCCACTTTTTAAAACTGTGCAGTATTTTTCTCATCTGCAGAGAAGGTTCAATAAAACAAATGTGTTGATTCAAAGTCCATCACTGTTTCTTGTGGTTTGTAGGGGAAGAGGTGTCCTCTGCCCTGCCTCTCAGAGGAACGGTAAAACCAGTAACACTTTGAACTTGGTAGCACAGGCTGGTGGGAGAGGCTGGAAGAGAAGGTACCCTCCCATAGTGGCTCGGGGAGAGGAATTTGGTTCCTCCAGGTAAGACTTGCAGGGGCAGGTGCCCCAGATGAAGTGCCACCACTCCTTTCTCCTAAAGACCAATATGAAATAATGATGGGGAGATGTGAAGGCTGGAGGGCTTGAAAATTCTGGGTAACCTGTGTGGCAGCTCATTTAGGTCCTGAAACCATAGGAGTCAAGAGCAATCATTGGCCCAGTCCTTGTAGGTGATTCACAGCAGCATGTGGCAACTAGCATGGTAGCAAGACCCGGGAAGGGACTTCCTTTAAAAACCAGACTGGTCAGGGCCAAAGTGACTTTTTTTCACAGCATAATAAAAAAAGCCTACAGTGTTGTGTGACTTCCTATGGGTTGAGCTTTAAAGAGCTCTCATGAAGGCCCCAACTGAGCAGGAGCTGGTCTACAACAAGATGAGGATTTGTGGCTCCTCAGTTCTGGGAAAGAGGCCAAAGACCTTTGGATACCATGGTTAACCAGCATTAGACCAAAATTATCCCTAAATAGACACAATGTCGCTTAACCACGGGTTAATAATTTAAAATGTTTGTTAAGACTTTGTAGTCTGCTATTTCCATCTACCTCACATGCTGAAGTCGTTGCTGTCTGTGTGTCTGCGCCAGCGGACCTGGCCATATTCTTCTCCCTTGGCAGCCGGTGGCGTAATCCGGCT
Source organism: Syrrhaptes paradoxus (assembly GCA_013400615.1). Lineage (NCBI taxonomy): Eukaryota > Metazoa > Chordata > Aves > Pterocliformes > Pteroclidae > Syrrhaptes > Syrrhaptes paradoxus. The sequence goes on along the minus strand of VZTO01019903.1, from coordinate 99,552 downwards.
CCAAGTCAATGGGAGTGTCTCCGTTGACTCCAGTGGAGGCTGGCTGGGATTTTGAGGAGCTGGCTGAGCACATGGAGACCAGCAGGCTGGACTCTCCCAGTGAACGCTGCAACTCTTGCAATCTGAGGAAGATGCTGTAAGCCCAGGAAGCACAGTTTGGCTTCTTCGTAGTAGCAAGATCTAAACTGACTTGCAAATGAATAGCACTAAACACCCTTGCTGTGTTAGCATGGGATGTCTACTAAATGAGCACATGCAAACCCAGCCAATGCACACGGCAAAAATTACCAGCCGTATTCAGGAAGCAACAAATCAGGTCTCACGCCGTTGTCAGAACCGTTTAAATTGTCATTGGCCATGCACCCTTTCTTTTTTTAGCTGCTCAGTAAGCCACATTTTGGCATCTTTGTACTCAGATGGATATATATTTTATCTTCAGTAGTGCATATGAAATCTAATGTATTAATAACTTGGTGAATAAATTTGCATCCAAATTTCCATTATTTTTATCTTGTTTTTCTGTTTAACCAAGTCACAAAAAAATATACATTTTAATCTCCAAATATTCCAGAATGGTGCAGCAGAATTAGGCAAATTAATTACATATTGGCATAACAGCACTAAGAATAGAGATCTCTGCTGAGTTTTGCAAAAGGAGACTTTTCTACAGATGGAAAAACTTATACAGAGTTAAAGTTAGTTCAGTAAAAAAAAACAAACCCCACGAGATGAAAACAAGTAGTTTGTGTCTGCTCATGCACTCAGACTTGTTTCCTTGGTTATTTTTTTTTGAGTGTTGGCTTTTGGCTGCCCCAGAGTTGTCAGAGAATTGATTAGACACTGCAGAAAAGGAAACTGTTGGAGAGATTAGTAGATAAGATAAACCTCAAAGGGTTTCAGTCATTCAAGGTATAAGGCTGGCTGAGGTGCTTAAATACTGGAGATAATAAAAATATGACTGAGGCTTTAATGGGCTCAAGGTAGCAGCTCATCACTGGGAAGGCTTCAGTTTTCTGCCATCCAAGAAGAGGCACAGAACAGAAGACCACCCTTGTCTTTACAAACCCCCAAGCCCAGGGAAAGATTAGTGAAGAACGAAGACGACTTAGAGAGCCAAACTGATGCACGATATTTGTTAATGGAGAGATTTTAGACTTGCACGACCGAGTTTATTCCTTATTTTGTCTTCCTCTGAGGCAGTTCCCCTTTCCAAGCGCTGCCTTGGGAGCCAAGGTCCTGAGAGGGCAGAAACAGCAAGGGGGCTGGGCTGCTTACTGCCATTCTTGACTTCTCTGCTAAATTATACTTCCCTGTTTTAGGTACTAAACGGGCAATATCAATGACGTTCATGTGTACCTACTTAGTGTTTCTGACCTGTTGGGGATGCTGGAGTTCCTTTTCCAAAGGAACAGGTAAAGTACCCACCAACTAACGAAGGACACCCAGTGAGGGCTGTCATAATTCTTAAAAAAAAAATATATATATCGTATTGGTAATTGTATAGACAGCAGAGTCAGTGGGAAGGCAAAACCATTTCATCCATACAGGGAGCAGTTCTGTAGAGATGCACCCTGCACGGAGGAGGATGGGTCAGTCCCGGTGTCACTTCAGTTTTGGGCTTCTTGGAGAGCTGTGGTGGGGTTCTGTGAGGTGGGAGTCCCACCATTGTGTTTCACCAGCCACTGACAGCTGTGAAATGTTGGCTGTGTCTCTCAATGCATGCCAGCGTACAGCTGGGCAGTATTCCTTACATCTTTCTCAAAAACATCCAAAGTATCTTGGGAGAGGAATCTGTGTGCATAGCTGTGCAGGCGGAGAGGAAGGGGCTGCTCTGCCTGTCCTCCCTCGGAGCAGCCATCTCACCCAGAGCCACCTCTTCATGCACAGCCACCCTGTCTCAGCAGGGCTGGAGCTGCTCTGTGGCTTACAGGGTTGGTGGAAATGTGACTATCTACCCCTAACAAAATGTGAAGCTGGACAGAGAAATTTTCCCTTTGCCTTGGGAAAGCCAATCTATGGCTGATTCCAATCAGAATGTTCTTTATTTTTCAAGGCATGGCATTTCCAGGCATGGTAACTGATGAACCCGTTTCCTAGAGAGTCAAGAGTTGAAAGCAGATGAAAACTAGGAGTGTTAGTAGTGAAGAAAGTCTGGACTCAGAGTTTTGCAGCTGCAGGCCCTGGGATTTTGTACAATATTAGTAACACCGTTGGAGGGAAATTAATAGCTGAGGGGAACAGCAGGCTTTTCTGTATCTAAAGGGAGATGTGTACCAAGTATACAGTCACTACAACTGATTTTAGGAAGCAGGCTTAGAGATTTTTCGAAGTGCATGAGTTGTATATTCTCAAATATTCAGCATTTATTTTTAGGTAACTTTTTGAAACTTCAGTAAATCATTTATGATGATTTTGCTGCCTGGCCTCCAATGCTGCTGGGGGGAGATGTGCAGAGACCTAGAGGAGAGATAGCAGGAAAAAAGGAATATAAGCTACCCAAAAACTCTACAATGAAGATCCTCTTAAAATTGAAGCAAAATAATTTTTTAAGGTATTTTAATCAGAATATTAAAAAATTATTATGAGGAACTTGAAAAGTCAAGCCATGTATTTTAGTACCTGCAGGAGCTTTTAGACCCCACATCTAAAAGACCTGACCTTCCTCATGGATATCTGATGAGTCAATATGTTTAATCTCTGGTCAAAAGGTCACAGATGAATTCCAAAACACATACTTAAAAAAAATTTTAGATACACGTGGAGTATTACCATAACTGTTACTCAGCTCTTCTGAATAGCATCAATGGTAATGGTGTAACAATCTGTGGGCGCTGAGGTTTTGCAGCTGGATGCCTGGTTTGAGCTTCTTGGAGCCGCAGGCCTGCAGCAGAGCCAAGTCCAGGCTCTGCCACTTGTGGAGGAAGAGCTCCCTGAGGGCCCACCAGCACAGGGACTGAGCCACCAGAGATGGTGCAGGGGGTGTGAAAGACAGTAACGGAGGTCTGCAGACAAAATAGAGATGTCCAAAATAATAATTAAAATTAAAAAGCACCAAAATTGTTATTTAAGTATGAAAGCCTATTGGTTTCAAGTGATTCAGCCAGCTTGTAATCAACCAGTTAGGTGTTTAAACACTGCTGGGATACATGCCCTTAAGCCTCTGCCTCCGTTTCCTTGTTTGCAACACAGGGATAAAACCTACCTGCCAGGCAGGATTACTGTCCTCAGTGCTTTGACATCTTTGTGTGGCTGATGCAGCCAGTGAAAAGTGCAAACTCATCATGAACTTCAGGTTGTCTTGCACATTGTGTGCTGCAGACAGCATAGCCCCCAGGCCCCACGGTGCTGAGTACCGCTGCAACCGACCTCAGATTTCTGTGACAAAATTGTAGCACAAACTGATCTGTGAGATCAGCGGCTTCCTTCTTCTAGCTTCTTATTGGCTTTTGGGACTGCGACCAAGAGGTCTTAATAAGGAGGCAGGATCAAGGTAGAGAGTACTTACTCCATCCTCTGTTGCACTAGCACTGAAACATTTGCTATATTCCTTAAAATGCAGCTTCTGAAGTGAAAACTAACCTGTTTTCCCTGTGTTGCTCAGAGCATTGCAACAGGAGCAGGCATGCAGATACCAGTGGGAGTGTTCTTGTGCTGTTTGAGCCTCCCAGTCAGTTGCCCATCTCTCCCAGTAGATGATGCTAAAGTGCGATTGTTTTGAGCAATTTTAAGGAAGTGGAAGATTTTATCAGGGGAAATCGGAGGTGGCAGGAAGGCTTCTGGGGCTCGATGCTGCAGAAGGAACATATAGCAGATATCCAGAAACACCTGGAGACTAATTTGCTCCTGTCTTGTATTTATTGACAGGATTAGAGTTTATGCAGGTTTTCAGGATTTTTAAGCAGACTGTGACATGCTTACATTTGCAAGTGTGTTTCTGCAGCTCTTACAGCTAAAGCACAATGCCAGGATCCTACTTTCTTACATTGCCACTTATTGACCCTACTGCCATCGGAGAGCTCCTCACCTTCATTTCCATACCATGTTACTAACTTCTGTTCAGTGCAGTCAGAGCCATTCAGGGTAAATAATATGGAATGAAAAATTCAGCAAGAGTTGTAGCTTTCTGGTTGCTTTTGAAACGTGCAGTGACATTTATTGCTAGAAACAAAGCAGCATTTTGCCTGTAGATGCTGCCAAAGTTCAGATATATTTAAGCTCTGGCTACTCTCTGGAGCCAGGAGAGGAAGTGGCTCTGGAGTGGGAAGTGTAGGCTCAGATATACATTTCCCTGGAATTTAGGAAAGTTAGAGTGAGTTTGGCCTTGTTTTTACTTCCATTAGAGCTTTTCTGAGGACTTGTAGGGCAGCCAATATAATTCACTCTGAAATGAAGTTTTAAAGTTTAAAGATTCATCTGGAAGTTATTAATAAAAACAAGAAAAATATAAACTTAAACCCAGTACTTTTTAGTGAGGAAAAATTGCTGACATTTTTTCAATTGGATACTTTTTGTACTTCTATAGCTGAAAAGTTTCTCTTTTTTTTCCTTTAAAGAAAAAAGACAAGTTATTAGTCTCTTTATGAGACTTCTGGGGTCTGCTGTAAAAACATCCTTTGGTTCTCAGCATCCATTAGTCCTGGGCTATTGTGCATTAGAAAACATGCACAAGGTCCCTGTCCTCACAGACAATTTAGAACAAAGCATCTTTTGGTAAAAGGATGTACAGAAAGACAAAACAGTTTCTCTGGATCCCAACTCTGCTATGCAGAGGGGCTCAGAGGAGGAGTACTTGATTTCTCATCAAGTGCCTGGTCTGCTGGACCACTACCGCTTCTACATTAGTACAGTAATTAATTATACACTGGAGCTGTATGATATAACACCACCACCCTTTCCTAAATTCCTGTATGCAAACATAATACGTGTTGTCAGAGATCCAGTGCTGATGTTGCCTTGTCCCTGACTGATGCACTTCCTTGGCTCAGAAGTCTATCCTGCTCATTAATCATATTTAGTTAGATTTATAGAATCATAGAATGGTTAGGGTTGGAAAGGACCTTAAAGATCATCGTCAAGAGTGCATCAAGATACATGGATGGGTTTGTTTTCTTCAAAGCCCTTGGACTAGAACTAAATTGCCTCAAGGAATCTTTGAAGATCCTTTTAGTCTCTTTTAAGAAAAGGTATACTGCAAATATTACTGACTGCATTTTCAGTTTTCTTGCTACTGATTGTATCTGGCTTTTTTGAATTCTCCCAAGATATTCTCTGTTCAGTATTCTTCAGGCTGTCTAATAAGCGGAGATATTTTGTATCCCTTGCTCTCTGGAGATCATGCCTACCAAACGGGGCTTTCTTCTTCACCCACCTTGGAAAAGGGTAATCAATAGGAGTGGGGCAGGTGGAAGTTTTATAAAACGTAATGAATAGAATGAACTCAGTTGTACATGGGTGTTTATAGTGATGGATGAGGTGGAGACCAACTGAGGTGGCTGTGGAGCAGGAAAGTTTACTGACAGCAAACCATAGGAGAGCTGGAAAACAGCCTGATGGGCTCTTGGATCGAATTCTGAACGAAATGAGCAGTATTATCCCCTTGGGATTTCTTCACTAGGCAGACAACAGCAAGGTATGCATGGGCAGAATGGATGGTGAGATTTGTAGAGAAAATCCAAGGGAAAGATCAATAATTATATTAAGTGGAGATGAATGTGAAGTACAGCATGAGAAATCTGACACTGCTGTGCTCTTTCTGCTCAGAGTCAGGCAAAATATGAAATTCAGTATGTAAGAGCAGGATGGGATTTCTCTCAGTTGTCAGTAACACAGTATCTTTTAGAAGGGGAGTTATTATTTAAAGAAGGATGGAGAGAGCTTATTTCACTTTGGGCTTTTTCACTATTTGAGAGTACTTGGAAAAGACGGGTAAATATGCCTGATAAGGACTAAAGCAGCTAAAAGCAGTTGCAGAATGAATTACTTTAGAGTTGCGTGTTGTTATTAGAGTAAATGTAAGGTGTTAGCTTTTTAAAAATGGCCAGAGAAAATAAAATGGGAACCTCCAGGCAATAGTATTCTGACCTCGCCAAATGCCTCCGTCTAATTTAGACTGCATTAGCAATTGTGTTCTTCACAAAATCCTGGGTAGAAGAGGGGAAAGGATTTATAGATAGCATTATGTCCTAAAGGGATTCATACACGGAAATTATAAAATGCATTTAAAAATACATAATTAGCACTTCCCATCCATAAATTTCCAAAATGATATTTTTAAAAGGAGGATATCACCTAACTCCATGTGAACTAAATAACTTTAAATCAAATGAGACGATTTACATGTTTGAAAGATGTTTATATGTGAAATAAGAGCATCATTTGACATCTCTTCGCCTTTCTCTCATGCTGATTTATCTCCCTGATTTCTGGAGGTCACTCTTATTGGTAGAAGTCAGCATTTGTTGTGTTTTGCAATGCAAAAATTCTTTTCATTCCCTAACACTAGAACAATATTTCGTTGAATTGCTCTGGTTTATTAGACTAGTTGCACAGATGTCCTCTCTTCCTGAGCCAGATGTACGGAGCGCTGCTTCCAGCTTAGCTCAAACTGGAACATGTTGACAGAATAACATAACTGAGACCAGACATATTGCATTTTACACTAAAGGTCATGCAAAAAGCACAGGCTGCATATAGCACGGGCTGTTTTACATAAACACACATTTGGTTCAGCTTTGGTATAGGGATTACTGAAAGAATGCTTGGGGAGGACAAGCTATAAAGCAGTTGGAAGGATCTGACAGTTGGTGAATGAATTACCCCCAAACTGGTACATCTCTCTAAGAACAAGTGAGAAGGACTCTCTGCTAAAGGAGGCGAGAGAAAACTCTCAGGGAGAAAACTCAGGGAAACATTTCTGCCCGAGATCCTTCCAGAGAGACACAAGCTACTTTGCAAGTTTAAGAGGAGCTTCCTTGAGGACTTTTATTAGGGTTGGGGTTTGATTCTGCAGTGTTCTTACCTTGCCAATACCTTTCCCCAACATAAGAGGAGCAATTAGAAAAGAAAAAACCAAATTGCCTAGCAAGGAAGGTGAATGAACGCAAGTGAGGCCAGAATGTTTCCAGTGGCTCCGGTATCTATTTGGGGAAGAGCTTGAGAGAAGCATATATGGATCCAGATGTTACGGATGAGAAAGGATTGTCCTGCAGAGCAGCTGCACCTTCAAATGCTTAAGTTTCAGGCTCCCATGAGTTGAAGAAGCAGACAAGGACCTGGAGCCAGATTAATTTTAGGATGAGGGTGCAAACCCAGATCAGGGCCAAAATTCCCAGTGTTTCTTTGTAAACTAGGTTGGTCTCATATGGCAGGAATCTTGCACAGTACGTGCTATGCTGACCTCAATCCTGCCAGCAGAGGAGGGGGAACAAAACCCTTCTGAATTTTGGAATTCACCTGTGACTTGCAGCAGCATTTTTTTTTTTTTTTTTTTTGCAAGAAGCTTAACCCCTCTCAGTTTTCTGATCTGAGAAACTGGTATAAACCCTAACCTCCTAGGGATACTGTTCCGTTTAATTAAACAGTGTTCATAAAGTCTTTGAATTAAAAGACAGTATGGACTGGAAGTGTCAAGTATTACTGGTACTATGAACAAATGCGCAACAGCAAATGAGTATAAGCACACTGCAAAGGAGAAATGTCATTAAGGAAAGAGGTCCCATTTCAAGCTGCCAGATACAAAGGAGTGAGTCATTTATTTTCAGTATGAAAAACATTTCAATGTTGTTCTGTAAGTGATTCTGCTTATGATCGTTACTCCTTAGCTAACTGCTATAAATATTTTGAAGTGGTGACACGGTCTTCTATTTCCACCTAGAAATGCGGAAAAATGAAGAGGGCAAAACAGAAAAATAAAAATAGTTGAAAAAGGCACGTCTGGTTTGCCACATGCTAAATACAGTTGTCTTTGTCTTAGGCATAGCTTTGCCTTCTTTTCCCTGAAGACAATTCCGTGTGTATCTACTGTACTGTCCCATGCTTTGTCATTACAGTCTGACCAAGATTTATGAGTTGATAACTGCCTAAATGCTGGATCACAAAGCATCATTTCTGTTCTCTCCTGACCTTAGCTGTGACCTCTGGGACTGCAGGCAGAGAAAAATGTGTGATTTCGGTACAGTCAGGCAGGGTAACGCAATCTGCTGGCACTGCTAAAGCACAGCTTCACGTTTCTGTGACAGGGAGTACATTAAATTGGCCCAAAAAGGAGTTGCAAAGGGTACAAGAGGTGGTAGGACTTTCTCAAATATTTTCAAGCAGTACATTGTCTCCCTTGGATATGCTCAGTAGACCCAGTGAAAAATGATCAGTTTTTGAGTTAATTATGAGGTTAGTTTAACGCACAATATTCTGACCATTTTTTTGCAATAGTTGTGATTTGAAACAGGATTGTGGAAATTTGTGGTACCTCAGGTTTCGGAGCAAATTATGTGTGTGGATACATTTTATTCCTTATAATGACTAGTACATTTGCTGTCAATATTCTGTATAATGAGCTGCACGGAACAGGCTGATCTCTCCCCTCCGTGCTCTCCCCTGACTGCCAGTCTGTTGTGTCTTCCTGCACTTCAAGGGCTTTTCTCATGTACTGCTTCACCTAAACAGCAGCTCTGTCTGCTCCCTGCAACAGAAAGTCTTTTACCATACACTTGCATGTGGCAAGCGTTATTACCCCAACAGTCTGTCTCAGCTGGGTTTCCAGAAAGTGGTAAAAGTGATGGGAGCTATATGAAGATGAACCCAAGTGCTCCTCCGTGTCCAGTCCATTGCACAGCATGAAGATTTTCAAAGTGCTCAGTGTGTTCAGATGTGGATTTGCTGAGAAGTTTGCCCATATGAAGTCTCATTGGAAAAGAAGCCTAAAATCCAGTGCAACACTTTGCCCTGAGGTACAACAGGACCGTGTTACTCCAGATTTTCACTAACAAAAGGTTATTGAGGTATTATAACTCTCTGAAGAAGAAGTCAACTCTTCTTCCTAAGAAGTCAACAAAGAGACACTTGTTTAAAACTGGAGTAACATGATGGCAAATTGGACTCAGCTGTTCAATAGCAGTTGTCTCTGTGTCCTCTCGTGGAGGCAATGACAACTGGCAGCCAAACCCTCTGGATGATGCTGTGTGAATTGGCTGAGACAGGATCGTTAGGAGAACATGAGTTTGCTGAGCTCTCTAAGTGACAGGGCTGTGTAACTCACATGACACGCTCACCCAGCGGGCATCACTTTGGTAGCAAAGAAAATCTTTCCTGCTCTTAGGAAGACTGAGACTATGATCTTCCCTTTGGAAAAGAGGTGGCAGGACATGGCAGGGAAGTGTGGGCTCACGGAAACAGACAAGGCAGAAATGAAAAATTCAGGGCTTGCTTTCTGATTAAGTCTACTATTTACTCCATATATGAGTTTGTCAATCAGAAAAATTCGTAACAATCTCGAGCACTGACAGTTCTTCATTTGAATTTAGCTATATGTCTACTGCTGGAAATTCAAAGTATTGTTGCAAAAAGCCAGTGCACTTTTGATGGCATACGTGGCCTTTTACCTTGCTGATTCCAGAGGAAAGTTAGCACAGGTTATTAGTGATGAATTTTTCCCTGATGATGGTTGCTTAGAGAAAAGCAAGAAAAGACTCAGGGCTCTAAGGAGATTCTTGCCTCTGCTCGTTTCAAAGCTGTAATTCTGGTCCTATCTGGAAGTGACAGAGGAGAAGCCGAAGACTAAATGGAGCCTGCAGAGGATGAGTCCCTTGCAGCACGGGTGTCTTTCTGGCAGGTATGAGGGGAAGATGATTTATGAGGTCAGTGTGACATCCCTGCTCCATCTCTACTGACACCTTTAATGCATATAAAGAAGAAGAATTCTGGTCTCCAGCTCTGTCACTCAAAGACTTCTTTGAAGAACTATGTTTATTTCAAAATAATTATAACTGCAAATTAGGAATGGGGGTGTTCTAGCACCTCCTTACATCTCTCTCATATGCATCTAAAATAAAATCAGCGTTGTGAAACTATTGTAACCTTCTGTTATATGTTCAAGTTAGAAGTGAAACTGAGACACTTGTTTAGTTGGTGCAAACACTGTATATATTGGCTTTACTGCCCATTTTCTAATCCCAGCAAGACTATTTTTCTGCACTAAACAGTCCAGTGCACTTGTAGCAGCTTTAAATAAATGTAGAACTCAAACAAGGCACAGCTGACTTTATTCACACTGGGCTTTTGTAACAAAGCTTTTGGCCCTGTGGAGTACCATGTCTTCAGCTCCTCCTGATGGTGATGCTAGTCCTGAGAGAAGAGGACATGCAGAGGTGACACCCACATGAATCGATGGATGTTTTTTCCATTGCCCTCTATGGATAAGTTTGGTTCAGACCAACCAGCATTTCTCAGGGATTGGTGTGCAGACTGTAAGAGGACAGCAGCAAAAGTATGCAAGCCGAAGTTCATTGCATTGGGTGAATCATGGCTATGGTTGCTAGCTGCAAGATTTTTATAAAAAATTAGTCCCTCTAATTGCAGCAGGTTCTCAGTCTGGTGGATCTCTAGGGACAGACAGAGCCTAAGCTCCTGAGCTAGCCTTCCCATACAGGCTGTAATTTCTTTCTGGAGAAATTATTTTCCAGAATTCAGTGGGCTTTGCTCTTATTTAAAGATATTTCATCGCAGCCTTTTTAAGAGACCAGTTCTCAAAGCTCTAAAATCTCATTTTGGACGTTCAGCTAAGTTGTAAAAATGAGGACTTAAAATCAGTGCAACAAAATCTTTCCTAAAACAGTGTACGAGTCATTCCGAGTGATATCCATATTATGTTAACACTCTTAGGGCCCAAATATATGATGCCTGAGTCAAGAGCAGAGCAGAGCCTAACTGAGACCTTGAGATACCACTTAAACATATATAATAATCATGATCTCCACTTTTCTAATGATTGGAGTCCTCAGCAAGGAAAGGGAGAAGTATTGAAAGAAAAATATTACTGTCAGAGTATATTTTACTACCTGAAGTATTTTATTGACTGCTTCAAGGTAATCAATGCATTAAATAAGCATAACTGCATTAGAAAGAAAGAGAGATTGTTATGTGCACTCGTATCTTTCAAGTTCATGCTGTCTGTTTTATGTTACACGCGACTTGTTGAGCTGGTTAGGGTTTAAGAAATTCTTGAGAAAGGAAATGATCTTGACATTGGCAATTCATTTGTAAAACAGATCCAGAAACTGAAGATTTGTCTAAGTATATCATGGCATAAAATTGGAATAAAATGCTAAATAAATAATAGGGACGTATATGGAAAATAAATATATTAAAACCAATTTAAAGTTGTGAAGAATAATTCAAAAGGAGAATGTAAATGCAAGACTAGGCAACACAATATATTGCATGCACGTGCCTGGGCTTTAAGTGCAGTCATGATGACTATGTATATCTGTACTTCACTGCAGAATTCCTCAGGACAAGGACCTAATCACAAAGCTTTTGCACAGATTTAAGCAGGGTACAAAAGGATTATGCTCTATGTGTTTTAGAAACCACACATGTACCTATTGATGTTCCAGACAGGAATTTATGTTCTGACTTTGTTACTATGAATTAACACATCTAAGACCTACTTATTTCAAACCATTGCATAATCAGAATTTTACTTCCAGCTCCATATATAATTGATGACATGCTTAGCCTAGCCTTGTAGGTATCTTGCTGTAGATGTATATGTTTTAAGGACTTCTGGGTCATCATATGGTCAGCAATGTATTTCGTTTCATGCCTTGGACGCCATGCTATGTTTGCCTTGAGGCTTGTTTCAAGGTCTTGATTAACGCCACCACTCCATGCCTAGTTAAGCTGGCAGAAGCCTGTTCTGCAGCCTAAATGGGCTTCCTGTCCCCCTGTGCTCTCCAGATGGTTGTTCATGCTCCCTCCCCCTGTGTCGGCACAGGTGTTTATCTGACCATGCCATGAGAGATTAGAAAACTGATCTCAGTGAAAACTGACCTGGTTTAAAAAAGAAATGCCTGGTTTTCAAACAGGCCATTTCCTTGGCTGGGTTCACTGAATGTCTTGTGGGGGAAGCGATGGTGAAGCGGGAGCAGAGCGGGCAGGTGGGGTTTGGGGAAGGAGGATGGGGCTCCTCCTCTGGTCAGCTTCTCTGGAAGTACAGGGAAGTGTAGTGTGAAAATATTTAAGCAGTATTCAGGTATCTGTGTCCGGTTGGATTGTGGATTTCTTCCCAGACCCGCATAAGGAGAACACTTCACCCACCACCAAGCTGCTGAAGAAGCAGCTCCCTCTGAGATTAGGGGCCATATGAGCAAGTCCCTGTGGGACTTGCAGCCACTGCTTGGTGAAGTTCCCTGTATGTACACTCTTCCATCATGGTGAGGGAATTCCTTGTAATTGAAATCAACCAAAACCCTGCTGCTAAATACTTTCTAATTTTCGACCTTTAAAATCTGAAAAGGTTTTCTCACTGGTGAGGTTATAGGCCACAATGGTATATTGTCAGCTGTGTTAGGAATAACTTGACACTTCCATGCTAAAATCCTAAACTCATAGGCTCTTATAGACACTGCAGTTCTTTTTTGTTTCCGTTAAGTTAGGAACAGTCAATTTATCCCCTAAAGGCTGGATTCAGCCCACCAGGAAAGATCAAGTTGGAGAAGAAGTAGATGAACTGTTTGATGGCACCACCTCGCTTACAGATGCCATTTTTCATGGGCACAAGTGATCTTCCCACCTTACATCGCCTGAAGTGTCCACCACAAGGTCACAGTAGAGTCCCTCTCCATTAAATGACAATGACACATCTACCCATGTGATGGCATCACGCAGGAAAGTGAGGTTGTACAGCCAGATGCTGGTTGCATTTTCTGTTACATGACTATTACATGGCAGCAAGTAGAAACTATGTATGGTCATTTGACCTAACTTTTCTCACTCATTCAAAAGGCCAACTCTCATATTACGCTGGATACGAGCATTTTAGTCAAATAATAGCTACAGTTTAGACAGCTGTAAGAGGCAGAAGCTGTACAGCCTTTGAATGCCATCATGAGCAGCCACTCTGCCTGCCCCAGCCCAAAGAAGAACTATCCTGTCTTGTTGTTCTCCAGAAGATGGTTGAGTAAGAGTGATCCTCTTGTATGTGCTAATGTATTTCTTTAGCGATAGGTGATGCCTTTGCCTTATTACGCAGAACCCTGCTTATACTCTGAGTTGTGGTTTCTCTGTGTGGGTGTGGTTCCCACACGTCCTTGTTGTGGTTTGCTACCTGAGTTAAGCTTCAACGGGTTTTGTCTATGAGATCACGTTTACTCTCAGATGGCTTGGCACAGTGCTTTAGAAAATGAGATAGGTTTTGGGCAGGAAGCAGCACCTCCCACGTACAGTACCAAAGCTATTTAGATAACTGGCATTCCTGTTGAAATGAAAGGAGATGAAAATGAATTCTATCCAAATTATTGGGTTGATGATTTACACTTTAGCTGGGTCCTATCCCATCTCGAACAGTAAACTCTGTATCTTGACCTGAAGGGTGCCTAGGAAGTATTTAAACAAGAATTGGATTAGTTTGTGCACAAGAACATGTTGTAGAACATAACTTTCTACACCAAATATCCACAAGGCTTTTAAGTCTGAGGAGCTTGGTTCCCTGACATCAGGGATCAGTATTTCTTAAACACCACACAAAGAGGGTAGAGGAGAGCCTGGCAGCATGTTTTTTGGACTCAGGTATAGTCCAAAATACTCTTCTGGTCCCTTTTATCCTTGTTTTTCCTGTGATGAAGTGCACTGCACCAATGACACAAGGTTCTGTTGTTGAAGCTGCTCCTATCCTTGGCAGCAGAGCAGCGTGCTTCCACGTCTGCAGCACACCGAGGACATCCTCTGCTGCTCCTGCTGACAAGGAGCGAGACTCGAGCAACTGCGGTGTCCTTTGTGCCAAGCTCTCTACTAGCCTTGCACTCGTTCTGCCACCTGGAGATGCAGTGCTGGTGCCTGGAAATGATGCTGGTGTGGAGGGTGGTGGAGCCAGAAAGCAGCCCACTTTTCTTCTGATAAATTAACATGGGATGTTTTGAGGTGTGTAACAGAAACCTCTGTGAATTTACTCCCTACCAATGTCTGAAATACACTGTCAGGACAACATTGCCCTGAACTTCAAGATGTTATACTTAATTAAACCTCACTTTTTTTTTTCTTTTTGAAAACAAGAGAAACTGCAACAGGGAAAGAAGGAAAACTAACAAAAAATAGAGAAATATATCATAAGATGGAATGGGCAGATTTTAACAAGTATTGAGGGGAAAAATATAACTCTTTTCTCTGGAGATATTCAAAGCCCGCCTGGATGCGTTCCTGTGCGATCTGATCTAGGTGTTCCTGCTCCAGCAGGGGGATTGGACTAGATGATCTTTCGAGGTCCCTTCCAATCCCTAACATTCTGTGATTCTGTGATTCTTTGAATGACCTTTTGCGAAAGAGAGTAAAGGCAAAGTCGGTCATCCAGACTACAATAACTAGATTAATTTATAAGTTTTTATGGAAGTTTTTTTGTTCAAATAGCTACTTTGGAATTCAATTCTATTTTTGCTCTTCTGATTTACCTGCGTTTGAGGTAAAGTGTGAAACTTCCTCTAAAAGCCACCCCATAGCAATTCTTCTTTAGAATATTGTTTTAAACAGAATTCAGTTTCTGGGGTACATTAAACATTGCAGTGTTTTAAGCAGGGGAAATAATTTAATGATGTGGTCTTTAGGACAGTTAATTAGCCTGGCGTGTATGAAAGTGTAACAAGAACACCACCTACTGTAAAAGTGAATGTTCTACACTCCGGAGCACTAATTCCTTATAGCTTTACTCTTCGTTGAAATTGTTAACCCCTTTTTTGTCAAATGTTTTTAGGCAAAATTATTGAGTTCAGAGTTGGTGATCGCAGCTCTTGCCAACATTAGCCAGAGGGAAAATCTGAGAGGTAAAATAAACCGCAATCGGTTTAAACATCAGGAGCGATCATTTCTGAAAAGATTATTCTGGGGTCTGATACAAGTCATTTTCATAATGACGATGGATTTTTCAGCTGAAAATAGTACAGATTTAAATAAAATTTCTGGTGATGTCAGCATGGTTTTTAGAAAATTGCTTGTGGTGACCCTGTTGCAATATTGTTATATTGCTGGTTTGATTTGTCCACCATAAGACGGACTGTAAATGATGAAATATCTAACACTGTCACCTTAGCAGAAGGTGGCATAGGTCATGGTGCAGGGGAAAACAGTGTGGTCCCTCCATAGCTCTTTATTTGTGAGAACAGTGAGTGGGATCTGCATCTCCTGCGCAGCCTGAGCTGGTGGGCAGCTCAGTCCCACGGACCCACTTGGGCTCTGGGAGCTCTCAGCACCTCACAGCGAACTGCTGGCACTTTGCAGGATTTGCCCACTTGTCGAAGTTTTGCTCAAAGCAAGGCAGGACAGAGGCTTCTCAAAAAGGTCCACAGGCTTGGACCACCTGGAGCCTTTAAAACAGCCACCAGCTTTTATCAGAACTCACACAAAGTGTAGTGCGTCTTCTTTTAAGCTCTGCCTCTTTATCTTGCAGCAGCAAAGGCATGAAATTTAGTGGCTGTAATAACAGTCCAGGTTTGAAATCCCCAGTCCTCACAGATCTTTTGCCCCTCCTGGAAGACACCTACAACTAGTTATAAAAGACCACAGAGCTTCTTATTTTCTGGATTGCTGTGTCAGTTGTGAGACAATTTAATGAGATGATAACATCTTCCGGTAGAAGGATTAAAAAAGGAAAAAGAAACCTGATGGGGGAAATGGCGAGGGAATTCTTCATGCAACAAAGCATAGTTGAAGGCAATAGAGATGTTGCTCTTACTTCCAATAGCCCCCGATTTTACTCAAAGTCACTTTCTGCTTTTATGGCTGCTCTTGAAAGTGTTTAGCACGGCAGAATTTTCTCTTCCAGTCAGAGAGCAGATTTTGTGTTTTGCAAGCGACGTTCAGCACTGGCAGGGACAGGAGCATTCCTGATTAAACAAACTCCCTAATAGACCAAGTCTTGCGCTGCTAAACTCACATGCATTATTGCGCAGGAGGCCAAGCATATTTCAGCCACAATGATGGAGTGGGCAGCACTCTGTCAGATCAATTATGTACAAGGCCCATCTTCTCTATGATTCCCTCAATTTTTCCTCCTGACAGTTCACCTTGTGCCCAACCTTCTGTTCTCACGAAGAAAAACCTGCAGACAATAGAAAACCTAAGGCTGTTTTTCCTCCCTGCAAAATGGCATAAAGTAACTCTTTCCTGTCAGGTTCCTCATGACTTTTCACACAAATCTATCTTCCCCAGGTTAGGGCATTTATAGCTTCCTATTTCTTTCTTTCATTTTTTAAAATTCTCTTTGGTAATGTTACAGAAATCGTGAATGCACTCTAGTTTACTGGTTCACAGCCATGGTTCCTGTGACGTTAACAGCATTGGTGGCAGGTACTCCAGCTTGCTCCATCTTCAGTGAGGAGCTTCTTTGCTAGAGCTCAGATGCTGCCCATTTCCCATTCCAGGCCAGGAGGCCTGGTCCACACCGAGGTACAGCCTCTTCCACATCCTGGACATGCAAATGGCACTGGGACAAGGGTTTAGCAAATGTTTCATTTAATGACAGAGCATGCCACTGCCCAGGGGAGATGAGTCCTAGGAAAGACTGTTCAGTTCCCAGTCAGTTACCTGATGCAAGTGGCCTCAACCACTTATAATTCAAAGCAGATTTCATGAGTGAGGTGCCGAGTGTGAATGAACTGAGTGGTGTGAGCTGGAGCACCTTCAGAGAAGAGAACTGGTCTGAAGCTGGTGCCTCGTCTTTCTCCATCCTGTAAGTTAAGTTGTACACCTGGGTCAGCAAAACCAGATTTGGTGGTAGCCAGGCTGAAGATAACCAGGAAAACATGGCAAAGAGAGAAGGAGTTGAATGGTTCAGGCAGAGTTTCTATTATTCCTTCTGTGCAAGAGGGAGATACTAGAGAGCATGTTTAATTCCTATGGACTCGGTTGCGTGAGAGCAAAACCAACACAAAGCAAAATCAAGCAATCAAGCACATTGTTATAGGGGGAGTTAGATTCCCCAGATATCATAAACACAAGTAGGACCAAACTGAAACAAAGCTTGGACAGATGTGTATGTGCAAATGTGAAACAGAAGTGATGGCTATCAGGGACCTCCTGAAGTCCTTACAGCACGCTGGTGGTGGGAAGCTTGAGACTCTTTCCCTGCCTTTGGTGAAATTGTCTAAGCCGTCTCTGCAGATGAAACTTCAGGTGAAGAGTTTGGGCTTAGCTAAATAGTTCAAAATGACATAAGGGGAGAGAGGCCCATGCCTCCCTGCACAAGATAAGAGCCACCTCGAAGTTGGCGCAAAGAACATTAAATGCTGCCAGAACAACCCCGGAGTGCTGACCGCAGCCCATGCCCCAAGGGACTGACACTGGAGAGATCACTCCAGCCAAGAATAAGAACACATTTTTTTGGTTCAGATTGCTATCTTGTACAGATGCCTTGTCTTCTTAACAAACTAACTTCCTTTTCTAACCTCTGTCTTCTCTGATCAAAAGACTGTTGTCTTTTGATAGGGCAGAAATTAAGCCATTTTTCTACCTGCGTCTCTTGAACCTGGGAAGAATTTAAGGTCCTGATAATATGGGTTTTCCACATAGTCTTTTTTTTTTTCACTTCTCACCATTTCCCCTTTTGCTTTGATCTGACCAGTTCTGCTCTCACTTTCCAATCTCGCTTCTCTCTCTCTGTAATGAGAATACCGATAGCAGATGTATTATGTGATATATTGTGTCAAGCAGTCACAACACTCCAGGATCACTGTCTGGTGGAATAAAGACTACACATGGCAAGTGGCAGGATTCATCCATGAAAAGTCATTACATTCTTTGATCAAGAAATAATATTCTCCAAGACAATCCTAGCATTTTTGGTCTCTGATACCCAAATTGATTTAAAAAGGGAGAATGTGCTTAATAAAAATTCAAGCTTCAATAGCTAAGAAACCCGCAGTAAAATGTTTTCAAATGTATGCAAGTGCCATTACATGGTATAAAATGTTTTTTATAGCTAATTGCTTCTCCTCTCAATGACTGTAGCAGAACCTTTCCAAAGATGTGTCCTGGAATGAGCAAGATTACATCTTTAAAGATACCTCGTGTATCTTTAGCAACAAAGAACAATTAGTCTTTTCTCAGTGGAAAAGGTCAGCACTTTATATGGTCTCTGATATTTAAGGTTTTAATTAGAGATCAACTATGTAATGATGGTGCCTGATGGTGTAGTGCTCTATGTGCTGTTAAGGGTGACTGCAGACAGCCTAAGTCCTTGAATCCTTTTATTTCCTACTTAGGCTTATTTCTAGTAAATAACCTCTAGGTGAAGTTATAACCTCTAACCATGATCCAGCCCAAGGAGAACAGTGAAAAAACAAACCAGCTGGACTCTGGTCCTGAATCAGAACTTAGTTCTGAAAATTTTCCCTTTCTCAGGCAGTGATTTGGGAAGATTTAACCCCATTGCAGAACCTTGTAATTTCAGCTCCTAACACTACTGCTTTTCTTCTGCACGCACTTTTGAAGGAAGGGGCCCAATAACCTAGATTACTAGTGAATATTTCCATCTGACAGCTCACTCTCTATCTGACAGCAGCGCTGTGACAACACGTCTGGGTCAGATTCAACACTATTATGTAAGCCACCAACCAAGCCTTTTTTTGAATACATTAAAGGCTGCTTAAGTACAAAACCCACCCATGCAAATCTCAAAATGCAGGGAAATACTTGGCTAAGGAGAGATTTTGGACACCCCTGTGTGCCCACACATTATAGCAAGCAATCACACTGAGAAACAGCCTCCACAAGAAACTCCTTTGCATTTCCAGCATCCAAGAACTGTAACACATGCCCAAATTCCTCTAGCAAGAGGAACAAACCTTAACTCTGACCTCAGCTGGAAGTTGGCAATGCTTTGGAAGGGGGAGCTCTGACTGCCAGTACCTCTTGGGCAGAACCAGGAAGAGGAGGGAAATCAGCTCTCGGAAAAAGTCTGCCTGGACAACACTTTTTTTTTTTTCAGTCTACAGCACAATATCCGACATTTCTTAAATCACTGGTTTGTATCAAGGACTGGAAATGCCATCTTTGGTTTCCAGGTAAGGGAGGACAGTGGTGAGAGACCGTTGTCCCTTTTGGCAGGGCTCTGGTAGGTTTTGGCCAGTGGTACCAGACAGATGGTTGGTGTGACTGAAAGCTCAGCCATTTCTTCTGGGTTGAAATCCTTTCTCAGTGCTTCTGGAGCCCTTCAGCTGCATTTCATTTCTGACTCAACCATTCTGAGCTTGATTTAAATAGGGCACTCATAAGCAGAGAGAAAGGTGCCCACAAAGGGCTTCATAGCACTTAGAATTGTTTTATGTTACACCTCTGGGCAGGCAGTGCTTCCCAGCTCCCAAAACAACTTCTTATGTCACTGGTTGATTCTGTGCTATAGCCTTTTGTCCAAACCACCCATCAGTCTGTCTCGGGCAGAAGGGGGGACAGTGGAGCAGGGAAGGAAACTGCGCTTGGAGGTGCTGCTGCCTTCAGAGATGTGTGTTCTGGCAGTGGGACAGCATACTCTCGGGTTTGAATGCACATGGCAGGGCTGGCTCTGGGCCAGGTACTGGGATGGCCTGAGAGACACGTTCCTGCTGGGGCAGGGGCTCCAAGCTCCCAGTGAGATATCACTTATGAGGCATATTTCCTGCCCTCAACAGTGGCCTCTATCACCTGAGTGTCATGTCAGTGTCACCAGTTCTTGCTGAATCTGGAGTTCAGCAGTTCCTGGGAGCTGGGAGCATCTGCCTGGAGGCAGGATATTGCTTATCAGCATCTTGGGTCTTTAGGAGGCTAATTCTCCAAACTCCTGCTGAGCTGTTACCCAAAGGCTTTCAGCTGAGAAAGAACAAAATGCTTTTCACCCCGGTCCTAAAGGACTGCTAATTCCTGGGCCACCAAGCCAAGCAACCTGAACCAGCCTGGGACTCCCCCTATGCTCCCTGGAGGCAACAGCAGAGCTCACGAAGTGCACAAGACAAGAAGACTGAGCAGAGAAAACCTCTCTATTAGGAAGGAAGGGATTTAACGTTAGTGAAGGGGCCTCGGTACCATCCCATAGTCATTAACAGGACCATCGGCACTGAAAGAAGGTCAATCAAGCTCCTGTGGTGTCAAAAGGATGCAGTGACAGGGAGCCCCTCACTGAGGCACAGATGGATATATCTATTAATATTGTACTAATTCCTCAAGTTAAAACAGAGTTTATTTGCTTACAAAGTCTGTCCTTCCTAGCCTTAAAATGTGACATGGTGACAGATCTTGTGTAACACCATCAGGGTTAGTGGAGGTACTTCGGATTTGCAGACTTTGGCCCTTCCGGTTTTAAATACTTCAGGAAACCTACACTCCTCATTCAGAAAAAAAAGGGGGCACGATACTAAATTTCATCATTTCCTCATCATTCACTGTGTAAGCATGCAAATAAAACACACACTGTGCTGTTTGAGAAAGGAATACTCTCTTTGGGGCTACCAAGTAAGAACATTGTGTTTCATATATACGATATGCAAGGTATTTGATTATTTGTAAAAATCCCTGTGATTCAGCAGCGCTGGGGGCTCTGTGGATCAGAGGGTGATGTGAAGGGATGTTTGTTTGAAAGTCTTGTCTCCCTTAGCAGCCCACATCGCCTCTAATCCTCAGCAACCTGCT
This sequence comes from Syrrhaptes paradoxus, assembly GCA_013400615.1. Lineage (NCBI taxonomy): Eukaryota > Metazoa > Chordata > Aves > Pterocliformes > Pteroclidae > Syrrhaptes > Syrrhaptes paradoxus. The sequence continues at coordinate 78,693 of VZTO01019903.1, read as the reverse complement.
TCCTCTCTGCCAGAAACAAGGTCTTTCCTGCCCAGCCTGGTTCCTGTGCTCTACCGACCTCCCTGCCTCGGATTTTGAGGAGGTTACACATCAGTGTAGGCGAGATGTGTGTTACCTAAGGAGTTAGGTTCAAGTATGAGTCCCCTGACAGGGGTGTAAATTATCTGAGATACAATTTACACAAGTGAAAATACAGTTATCTGTATTGTAATTTCAACTACTGCTGCTGATTCAGACTGAGAAATGAAAGTCTTTCTGAAGGAGACATTCACAGAGCCATTGATTGTTTACAAGAACAAATAGGACTGATGTCTGAGCTCCTGTATAACACAAACATCCACACTGATGCCTTTTTAACCTCAAGCTTATCTTTTAGAGAATCATTTGCTCCTAGTATCAACCTAGACAGATGAGGTTCAGGTAGGCATCTCATATCTCCCGGTAGATCTCTGAGGGAAGGAGACCTTGCCTCTGATTTTTAAATACAGAGCCAGATTTCTTTTTTAATAGACATCCAAATTCTTGTGCTGTAAGCAAGGGGAATGGGAATCAGTACAAAAAGAGGGAAAGATGGAAGAAAATAATTTAATTCCTGTTATTTTAGTTTCAGTAATTTTATTAGTCATTGCCCCTGCGCAGTCACCTACCGCTTTCTATTACCCACTTTCCTGTACTAGCTGCATCGTAAGAGTAAGAGGCACAGTGGCCCATGACTGGGTAGGTCAGCATTTTTTATTTCCTTTCAGCTCACTCTAATGAAAAGCACATGCATCCAGTAAATCTTGTCTTTTCCCTTATTAAACCAGTCGATGTTCATTACTGAGGTCTGTGCCTGGCTGGGTGGGAATCAATAAGATGATCCTTTTAATCGCCTTAGTAATCAACAAGCTATTTCTTATTTCAATCTCAGCCCAGCAGTCATTGAAATCCAATGATTTATCTGCATTACACACGCACTCACACACAGACTTACAAAGTAGGGAGGTTTTGTGTGTGTACAAAAGAGAGACAGAGAGAAAGGCTAAATTTTGCAATGCACTTTAAATTATCATGCCAGAGGAATACCCCCAATTTTATTATTTACTTCCTAGTAACGAGCACACGCATGCCCGAGATGACTGAGTGGGAGCTGGATGATATGCCAGTGCCTGCAATGCAAAGGATGAAACTGCAGAAAATAAACGTATTTTAATGGAGGGAATGGCCAAGAGGTTCATTATACCTGTCCTAAACCCACCTTCCTGATTTTTCCTTCTCATCCCCATTTCTGCCTCATCCCAGCAGACTGCACAGCGCTACCAAGAACACAAATACAGCTCTGCTGCATAACTGGGAGCAATTTTTCCCCTTCAGTGCCTCATATTTTGAGGGCCTAAACATACAAATATTTTAATCTCTCTTGTTTTTGCTTTGATTCATCCTGAACCTGTTGTGCGTGGAGAAGTCAAGGAAAAGAGCTGCAACAGCAGCAATGAGAACAGCAGTTTAAAAACTTCCACAAACAGAGGGGTCACTCATGCAAGCCTTTCCCAGCTGAGAAGCTCCCGAGATGTTATCAGGGCAGATAGTCTGAGTAAGGATTGTTTGCACAAGTGAGCTAAGCCGAGCATTGCACTCCGGTGATGTTTCTGTATGAAATTTAGTTTGACTGTCCAATCAAAGTATTTGGGTAGGAATGGCAAAACCCTGACTGTGTTGAAATAAACATCAAGTGTTCCATTGATTTCAGTGATTTTACCCCATATTTTCTTACTGCTGAAAGATTGTTATAATATGAATTATGGAGCATGTTAATAGATGGAAAATTGGACACAGGGACTTCTTCCTGCTGATTTATAAACTTTGGTTTTGGGAGTACTAAAAATGAGAGGAGCAGGAGAAAGAAAAAAGAAAACATCAAAGTGCAAATGCATCAAGTGCAGGCGTCGGAGCATCTTTCAGCTGTGCCTCCTGTTACGTAAGGCTGGGCTGTGTCTGGGCTGCAACCCAACACTGCCCCTTTCTCCCCCAAACAGAGCTTTTTCTCATAAAATTCACTCAGGCACTTCTTCTCAAGTTCTTCATACACTTTTCACAAGAAAAAAGAAATCATTCATATCTCTCAAAGAGAGTCTCGGATTCTTCAGATATTTTCCATTATAAGCTTTTGGCACCATTATTACCCACAGATCGAGTTACTTTTCTGATCTCCCTTCTTTCATCTAGTAAAAATGGATTATTTCATTATTAGCCTGGAACCGTTACTGTTCACAGAGATCAGGTCTGTATATGAACAATGCCTTCCCCAGTATATTACTGAAAATCCTGGGGCTGTTGTAAGGTTTCCTTTAAACACTAGAACTCTATTTTTTGTGAGATCAGCGTGGTTGCGTAGTCTCTAAAAGGACATTCTTTTTTTCCTCTGAATTGTACAAAAGCTAGAATGGTCGTTTTCAATAGTTTATGAAAGATCTCAACTGGTGTTAATCCCATCATTAGTATGTTTGTGTATACAACATATATGTATGTATATATATTTCCAATATCTTGGCTAACATTTGTTGTAATTTGACTATATTTTTACTATTTAATTCTGTCAATATCTTAAAAGAAGTTCAGTAAAAAATGGCCAGCCTCAAACTCTAAAATCTCCTGTTTGAACGGTTCAGACAGTGGGAATCAATCTTGGCTGTCATGTTCCCAGTCTCTAATTTTTCTATTCCTCCTCTTCCACTGGAAGTGCATCTGTCTTCATGTGGATCTCCATTTGAGAAGCAGGAAAGTCTCCGGAAAGTAAATGGAGACCCACATCATGAATTGAAAAGGGAATGTTTTCAAGTCAGCGTTAGGAGACAGTCCTGCTCTCCTGTTTTCTGCCCTATTTGCTGTTTTTTACCACCCCCAGCATCAGAGTTCTCACAATCCCAGCAATCTATGAAATGGGGCAGAAATCTTGATCTTGCGGGTCCTGGGACAGTGCCCTTGACCGCACGACTATTCCTCCTTCTCCTCCAAGTCCTTGGTGCTGACAGCAGCAGTTGTAAACTCTGATCCCTCTGCCTGCACCTCTGCTTCATCTTCTCAGAGCAAATCATTCTTTTGTGCCCTCAAAGCATTTTCCTTCAGGAGAGCTCCTGTCCTTGAGAAGTGGGCTAAATCCCTCCATTAATTTTAGCAAGGACCACCAATAGTCCTGAGCCAGGGACAACTTCTAGACACCAGCAACACAGACAGCAGCAGAACAGATGGAATGACAGGTAGAGCGCTCGCTTCCCATCCCCACTCCTCTGAGAGAGCTTGAATTCTTTATGTCCTCCATGTGCCTGCTAATTAAAGTGTCTTATGTGTTTAGACTCCATCAGAACCTGTTTTCTACTTAATATGAGACAAACAGTTTATGTAAGTAGAGTCCTGAGTTAGACACTCAGTTCCTACATGAGTAAGGGTGATTTCAACATTTTTTAGGATTTATTGTATAATGACCTGTTTCCTGCTGTGTTTAGTTTAACTAATCTAATTGAGCACATTGCTTCTTTTAACTTTTTTCATACCTCCTTTCCATGCATGCCATTTCCATCCTCATTCAAGCCCATGCCAACGAAAAAAGAAAAAAAACCCCAGAAAACAACCAACCCACCATCGATTACAGTTGCCTAGGTTTGATTCTGAATCTGGCATTTAGCAGGAATCCTCCGTTACGCTGAATTATCACACAGAGGCGAGCGTAACATCTTTGCGGGATGTAGGCTCTTCCAGACTCTTTGTCCTCCATGGTAATGTCCCAATCACACTGAAGTGCTCCCAAATGTGCGAGGACTATTTAAGCTTTGTAAGTGCCGTCCTCCAAAAATCACTCTACATAAATGTTTCATGTCTCTCCTCTGCGATGCACAGGCCCCAAACATTCAGCTGTGAGGGTGTTTATATTTGTGGAACTCTCTTGAACATTTGCTGTGGATTTCCAACAGCTGCTACACTGAAGCACTGGGAATAGTAAGATCATGAATATTCAGGTGAAGCCACTGGAATGAACAGCCGTTAATAGAATAAATGCCTAAACAGTTGTGTAAGGCTTATTAAGACCTATTGGGGCTGAGATAATAAATTCCCTATTTGACATGTTGCAACTACTGTAGTTTAAACATTTTGGACCACCTCTTCAGAACTGAAAGAAAAAATTATGTTAGTTCTGTGTGATAACACAATGAAACACCTGGAAGGCTTGGCGCTTCCATTAGATTTGGCAGAGAGATTTTAACATGCTAGCTCATCCTCACTTAAAATCATGGCACTGTTTATTGTGTTAGTTGTCAAGGTTATCCAAATTACGTACAGTCCGGACTGAGCACAGTTATCTTGCTAGAGAATATTTTTTTTTTCCTATATTCCCTTCAAGTTTGAAAACAATGACATTATACTTTTTCAATGGAGCAGTGACATGGACAAAACTCTACCGTACAAAAAGGCAAACTAAAGAGAACATTAAATAAAAGAAAACAAACCAAAACAAATGCATTCAAAGTTATCTTATCTCACTGTGGAAACCCAGAAAAGTTCAGGAAACCTGCACCGGCAGCCTGGCTTTGTGCGTTTGAAAAAGATGGGCATTTCTGCAGTTGACACGCCTGCTGCAGAGACACCTGACTGTTTGCAGCAAGCGCAAAGTGCTGGATTTGTGTCACCACTTGGAGTATCGAGAGTGGTTAATTGTTGCAGGAGAATTGGCTTTTCCTTTGAATTTAGCTGTCACGTTGCATTACGCTGTGCCGTATTGCCCCGTTCTGGCATACTATGTCACGAAACAAAATCCGACAGGCTGCAGTGGAACTCTTGCAGGTTAAAATTTAAAGGCAAACTCAGTAATATTTGATCAGTTACCTGCTGTCAGTTCAGATAAAGGGCATTTGATCTACAATCGCAGGGCTAACATGTTAGGAGCAAACTTGCACATGGCAACACAGCGCTGCCTTCATCTCTGCAGCAGCTGGGAACTGCCGAGCATTTGCACAGCAGCTCAGGTGTGCTTTGAACTTGTAAAAATTAACCCATTTGGCTCTTTTTTAATGTTTTAAGGAAATGTTCAAGCTATACTTCTATTGTTGTCTCTGTATACTTGTCTCTGTGGTGACAAGTAGGTGCTGGCTAGTTTCAAGAGGAAAATCACAGGCTACCTGAAATATCCAAAAGAATGGCTTCATACCCTGAAATTTGTACAAAACCCTATTTTACCACATTGCACTTTCTGCAAGCAGTGATTAGCTTTTCTGTTCTAGTTGCACGGATGTTCTCAGATGTGATTGTTAACTGTCCTATACGCAGTATACTGTATAAATCAGCTGTCTGCACGAAAGCGTCAGAAGCTGGTCAGGATGAGATAAAAGGTAAAATCCCAACATTTCCCTTCATCCCTTTCCCTGCACTCCTGTTTTTCTGTGACCGGTTTATCAATACGAGAACCAAATCTGTTTCAGAAACTTCTGTGTCATGGTTACTTTTTGGGAGGAAGGAACAGATGGAATAGATTAATTAGTCAAACTATGTTTAAGTAGAAAGGCATTTCTTTCCGTGAGTAGCCAAAGGCTAGGAAGAAGATATAAGGGATGAGGAGAGGCGCCTCAGGACTCCCTGCCTGCTGGAATGGCTTCCCAGTTTAAGACTTTCAGCAGCATAAAAGGTCTCTGATTTCAGCTCCTATTAAGAAGTAGGTCAGGAGGTGCCTGATTTGCAGGAAGGCAACTGCTCGCTCCCGCCTGTTAAAGGTAGCCATGCCAAAACATTTTCCTCGTGTTATTTTTATAGGGACTCTGGTGTAGAATGATTCCAACTGGCCAGTTCTGCAATATGAAAGGAAGCAAGTGTCCCTGCTGCTAGTATCCATCAGTGCATGCTCCTGCTCATCAGCAAGCGCCTGCCTAATACGATGCACTATCATCTGTCTCCAGTTTTCCAGAGCCTCGGGCGAATACTCATTTCATCACCTCCCCATTTTTCCTGCTTGGAACAGAAGACTTGCCACCACACTTCAGGCTCCCATGTTGCTATTTGCAGTGGAGCTAGGCCAGACACGCCACTGCTTTTGAAACTTAACACAACTTTGTTTGACGTTACTATTGATCTTTGACTGGTGATACCACTCTATGTGAAAAAACAAAGCCTGCAGTAGCAACTGGTTTAGAAAACATGTTTCGGTAGGTTTAGCACAGCTAACTGGAGCCTGGTCCCGTGTGCTGGGCATTAGCTGCAAGGCTTTTGGCGTGGATTCAGTTGTCCTACCTAAGAGCAGGTCCTTGAGCAAGACACCCACGGGAGGATTGTGGTCACAGCAATATCCCTTGCTAGCCAGTGGGGAGAAATGTGCCCATCTTGGGGGTAATTTAGCTACTGTGTGGGCCTGGTTTTTGCCGCAGTCCATAAAGGGGATCACTGACTGCCTTGACTTTGGTACTTGTCCGCTGAGCACCAAGCAGAAGAATTCAGGCCCTTCCTCTTGCTGGTTTGGTTTTAAAGGAGAAATTCCCACAGGTAATCAAATTTACTAACTAAAATGTGTATTTCCACCTCTGACAACTTTTAGAGAATCTGTTTTAGTGCTGTTTCTATTTTTATTTTCTGTCACGGACAGGAGGGGAAGACGGGCAGGAGGCTGGGACGGAAACAGTTATTTCAAATAACTGAGTCAGGAAAGATTTTGGCCAAGAGGAAGATTTAAATCTAACCCAGATGTAGTTCACTGGTGTCTGGAACAGGAGAGATGGTCCCAATCATAGAGTAGCACCCAAGGCTGGCTCAGGAAGCAAAGGGATGTCTGTCAGTAGAGGAGAAAACCGTTTGCCTAGCCCCCAGCCAGAGGAAACGTCCTCGGAGTGCAGCTGGGCAGCGGGGGATCAGGGAGAGAACGGAGCTTTGAAAGCAAATCCCGCTGGCTTCTTTTCTTGCTGGCAAAGGAGTAGGGTTGATATAAGCAAGAGCAGGATCTCAAGAGGAGCAAGAAAGTCTTCTGCTTGTTGCATCATGTCTGAGCAGGGGTGTCTGTGCCCGGAGGTGAGCGGGGACAGTGTCCCCTCCTTCCCTGGGACAGGCAGGTGGACAGATGTGGTGCCCTGGATGGCACTGGCACAGCATCATGCTGCTAAGCAGCGAGGCTACAAAAATTAAACTCTGAGTGAAGCACAGTTCTGATCATTGTTAGGAAAGTTGACGAATGACAGCACAAGCCAGGAAGGGAGAGAAAACAGAGAAGATGCTATATAGGACTCTTTCTATAGGCTTGCCAATCTGAGATTGGCTGAAAAAAAAACCCCTTTAAATTCACCATATTTGTCATGTCTTTGCTACAGTTATGAGGAGAAAGAAGGTAGGGAAGCAAGCAAGGAAGCAAGAAGGAAATTGCTTTCCTGGTTGTCTTGCAGTAACTCTGGGCTCTAAGATCTGGAATAAATCTCACAGTACAGAAAACACTATTTTGCTGAAAAAAATGCACAATTTGTGGGTTTTAGTCTCTGCAAGACAGATGGAAAAAAAAAAGAAGAAGAAATCACCAGAGATGTGTTTAGAACAGCAACATTAAAAAGATCAAACAAACAAAATGTAGATTGTAATGATCATTGTCAGATAATAAACTTTTTTTTTTTTTTTTTTTAAATAGTGCTAACATGTGCTGAGAAAACCTGGGCTCGCAGCTTCCCCTTGTCTCATTCTGGTCACCTGCTATTTAGGAAGCTTGAAGCACTGTTCCAATCTCTTGACTCCAATAGTACCATCTTACCAACAAGGTGATACACAGCAACCAGGGCCCTGCTGGTTTGTAGCTCACGATGTGACATTTTCGACCTGAACTCAGAACATCTCAAAGCCTTTGGGTGCCAGGGCTGAGCTGTGGTGCAGATCCATGCACAGGGAATTTAAACCCAGGGAGGACTGGTTTGCTTTACTAGTGGCCTTTCATGGACTTGTTAGGAACAATCTGTGAACCCTGGGGAGATTTCAACCCAGAGACTGAACCATGGCTGTCTGTTTTAGGATGACCATGTGGTTATTGGATTCATAAGAGCATTAACTCCTTTCTTACTGTGTGTTTCTTTCAAGGGAGGAACGAATGGAATCAGGATTATTTTCAGAAGGGGCTTCTTTGGTTGACAGCAAGTACGTGCTTACTGGTGAAAGGGTTGTTGAGAGTGGGGACACAGGGTCAGGATCCCATGGGATGCAGGGGTAGCATCCTGGCAGGAAAGAAATGGAACTTGCCTAAGTGAAAAACGCTGCTTGTTTGGGAAAGAAGAATATGGTGACCTGGGTGAAATGCTCAGGGAATAGATGTGCTGTTGCATAGCTCCAAACCTCAGCACTGCCTTTGAATATGCTTCTTTCTTGGGGAGGAGAGAGCGTAAGCCTTTGCAGGGTATGAACACCCTGGGAGGTGCTTTGTTTTGCACCGTGTCCCCACCGACGATGCCCCTGGGTGCTGCTTGCCCCAGCTGAGCAGGGTCAGCTAAATGCAGTGGTGACCAAGGAGTCTGCAAAAGGTATTGCACAGCCTGCTGCGGCCACTCCAGAAGGTACTGCCATTTCTTGAAACCACTGTAACCATCAGTAACCGCTGATTTTAACAGTTTGCTGCTACTGATGTCTCCCCAGCACCTGTTCCAAATGTAGTGCTGTTGTTAGCTAGCACAAAGCCAGCAGGAAGAAACCCCAGAGCTGAAAAATCTGCATGATTAAAATACATAAATAAATAAATGTATTTCAAATTTATTTCAATAATCACAGAAGCCTGCTTTTCTCTAGTGAAGGGCTATCCTTGCTCGTGATCTGGGTTCCATGGATACCACGAACAACTCCAACTTTGTGCCTTTAATGCTTGCACTGTAAAAAACGCTGTTTAAATATTCATGCTGACCTTAGAAAGCTATCCACTTGGCCATCTGGAGGACTCCCGTACCCCATGCAGTAGTATTTTATTCTGAAGGATATATTCTGATCACACTGACTAGGCTAAATAGACCATTGGTTCATTTCTTTTGTAACTGCCATTTAGTTACCCCTCAGGATGTCAGCTCAGTTTATCCGGGTGGAGGTGAACAAATTCTCCAGCAGAACTATAGATAAATATGACCAAGGTCTGCGGATGGTTAGGAGGTTACTCATTCCCACTCTCGCTGCTGGGAATGGAAGCGACCTTGTCTGTAACTATCTAACCTTGCACCTTGCGATTCACATGAAAATTCAAAGCAAAACCCTGCCGGGTCAGAGTGAGAACCCAGCCTTGTGTTTAAGAAAAAAAGAGATTTGCTTGTTAAGGCAGCGCTGGGACTGTGCGTGGTACAGGGACACAGAGCGCACAGTGCCCTGGGCTAACGGGAAAATGAATGGAGAGGGAAGAGATTTATTTAATTTGAAGGGGGAAGGAAAATGAGCCTGTGACACTGGAGAGGGCCAGGAAGAGGAGAAAATTCTGTGCAGAGCAGAGCACCAAAGGAAGAGGTGTTGCAATCCTGCACACGGTCTTGCAAGGAAGGACCGGTTCCTCGGGGCTGCCTGCCTGTGCTGGCTTGTGATCAGAACAGAAAAGGGCCCTAATTTTGTTCCCCAAATTCCAAAAAAGGCAGTATTTGGAGTAAACGAGGAATCATGGCCATGCTGGTTTTCCAAGGGCAATTCCACCATCCAGGGATCTGCAGAGACACCTGAAACACATGCACCAGCCATTTGCTACCCACTGTCTTGTCCCTGAGATACTCCACCAGTGTCACTAATGTGAAGTTAGATGAATTGTGCACGATTAACTATGTTTATTTTGGCCTTTTCTCTCCAGTTTGGGTGTGGGGGCAGCAGCAATGGTGCTAGTTGGCTGATTTATTTATGTTAGGAAGGAGGGTGGAGGAAGGGGGCGTATATCCATGGTCACACTGACTTTTTCAAGCTGCTTTGGAAGAAAGTGCATGCTTAATTTGCATTCAAACTGCATCTCTGGTTCCTATCTCTCAGTAATGCTTGAATAGATTGTGGTGTGTACAAACCTGGCAATAACTCCAAGCTGGACTGACATGAGTTAGGAAACACTGCTTAATTCTTCTATTTCATTTGACTTTTTTTGGTCTTGGAGAGAATTTTATTCTTTGCTGTTTGATCATTTTCCCCCTGATTCATGTCCTTTCAGGAAATAGTAATTGATAAAAATAGAGCACTTTAGTTGTTATTTAGTGAGCTCCAGATAAATTCACACAGTCCTGCCTAAGAATCTATGCCCTCCGTGCCGCATTTGTTTTAAGCCTGCAGCCTCCTCTAGACAGGTTTTTTTTCCCCTGTGCAGGCACAAAAGCACTTTAGTCAGCACAAATTTGGAGGCAGAACAAAAAGCCTGTAATAGCATATCTCATGCTGCTATCAATTTTCCATCGGTGGAGCACTCTGGTACATGAAGTCCTTTGTCTATATTCAGAAGTCAGCTTCGGTGACATTACATGACCAGCTACAACATTATAGCATGTTCCACACTGTTTTGAATTGTAACTTAAAAAAAAAAAAAGAAAAAAAGAGAATAAAATAAAGAAAGGATGTCTTGGAATGTGGCCAGGGCATAATGATTTCAATTTTAAAGAAATCCGACAGCCAATTACACTAAATTCAACATTTTCATGTACTGTGAGTTTAAAATCTCCTCTAATCAAATAGGGAAGCCCTTTTCCCCCATTATGCTATGGTTTTAGTTACCAGTAGGCCTCTAAAAATCTGTTTCTGCTTAAAAAGAAACCCTGAAATGTTATATTTACTATTTGTATGAAAAAGGGTTGAATCATACAATTATATATTTTAGAATACTAAAGTGATGTAAAAGAGACTAATCATGATCCCAAATTCAATTTTCAAACCTTTAATTGATCCCATCCCAAAGGTAACATTCTATCTTAATTGCCTTACCAAAATGGTTGCAATTATGTAAAATAAAACTATTCATTGGTAACTGGAAAAACTCTTCTCATTAAGCACATGACGGCCAGCCTTGAAAATAGTTGATTGCAAAAGGATGCAACCACTTTGCTTATATTTCCTTTTCTGGTTAAACTCTCCTTCACATATGTTGAGTTGGTTCCAAAAAACCACACACGCACAACAGCAAATGGAAGACAGTACCATGATGTGTGTCAGTGCTCCCTGCGCCATTTTCGGGCAAAGCTGCTGCCTCGTAGGAGGGAAGAAAACGCTGTAAGGTGAAGTGTCCTCTGCTGGCAGATGCCAGTGAGTAGAGGACCCTGAACAAACTCGGGAAATAAAAAGGGAGAATTTAATCCCCAGTTAAAACTAGAAGTTGCACTGTGGAGTACGCCTAGTCCTGCTTTTATAGGTGTCACACAAGGCAGGTTGAGGAGGCGTTGGTGTCTTTTCTGTTTGCTTCTTTGGAAACCAAGCTAAAAGCAGAGGAAACCTGTGGTTTTCTGGAGGTTACAGTAGATGTTGGTGGAGCAAGAAGATTGGCAGCTTTTTTATTATTGCCAAGAGAGACGGAGCCACTCCAATTGGATATCGGCACCTGTGTCACTTGGAATGCTGCCTCACTGGCTGCAGATATCATGTAAATAGTTACGAGGTGCTCAGTCATTACTATTACTCTTATTATTGAACTTCTGTAAAATATAACCGTCTGGCAGAGACAAGCACGTCCCTAAGAGTTCACTAGAAGTAGGAACAAAGCACAAGACATTCCACTGTGATGGCAGCAGATCACTGGGACAAACTATTGCAGAGATGAGAAGAACATCTCATTCTTTTTTTCTTTGATCTCATCTCAACAAGACTGGATGCCTTTCCAGAAGTTAGTCTCCAGTCGAACATACATCATTCTCCTCCACTTGGGAACAAAAGGATGAGTATCTACAGTCTGTGGCATGCAGGCGCTCAGACTAAATGATCAAAAGCTCTGGCCTCACATACCTAACAGCAACATCTTCCATGTAACTCTCCAAGTAAATCCATCACATGGAAGTACTGAAAATAATCCCCTTCTAAACCACAGTTGCCCATAGTAAGTGGCATCACCTCTCTGTTTGGGTGCAGGTTTGGAGCTCTGTTGTGCATGGGGCTGTATAAGCCCAGCGAAAGGACAGTCCCTACCCCAAAGTCTGAGTGGAAGATGAGATGCAGGGTAGATACCAACAGATGGGGAAGCACAAGGTAGGACGGAAATTATTACGTGTTTAATAGGCAGCAACTGCAGCATGCCAGCTGTAGCTTCTCAGTCAAATTCTTGTATGCACAGATTAAATAAGTGCTCTGGTTCTATACCAGCAAGTTTCAGAATGCAGAACAGGTCACTGGACATGCCCATCCCTTAACTTGATGTGTATACATCTATCTATGCTACATATGCTTATTATGGTCCCAGAAAATAGATCCTTTAAACGTCTAGGAGACGTATTTGAAGTGATGTAGGTGCTTGAAAGTTAGCTGTGAGAACCCAGGTTTCTGTTTCCTGTTAACAAGAGGACTTAGACGTCCGATCGGACTTAGCTGTCCAAGTCATTGAGGCATGCCAGTGCAAGCCAAATATTGCCTATATATACCTTTAAACATCTGAGCCTTTGGATTTCAGTGCTATGTGGTGGTGAATAAATGCCTGCTTGGACACAGAACAAAGATATCTGACTAGCTGAATAGGCAGCATTTGAATTGTACGGAACATACAGATACTCTGATAAATGAATGGCTGTTCACTCGCTTGATCAATAGAAAAAAATTGCTCTTACTGAGCCCACAGTATTTGCAGAAAGGAAGACGTGTATATAAAACCAAAAATCTATTTCACAAGCATTTGAGCAGACTTGTGAAAATAAAAGCAGTGCCTCATTTTACTGACGAAATCTTAAGGAGTGATTCAGACAGAAATCATCACTAGTCCTGCAGACATTCAGGATCTGCACTCCAGCATGCAGGCTGGTAAAGCAGGATTCCAAGCCTGACCTACTTTTGTCCCTACCTCATTCCATCAGACCTAAATCCTGGTCTTGCATTCAGTCTGGAAAACTGTTGTGAATACAAATGATCCCGGGCATCGCTGATAAACTCGGGAGGACACCGAGTTATGTATCCACTTGAACCCAGTGCGCTTGGGAAATTCAGGGACTTTGAGGTCTTGGAAAATTGTCCCTCTAGCAAAATCAATGCACTTTTTTGTGTAAATCAGCTTTGGAACAGCTTCAGATTTCTGTGGAGGATTGCTCTTCACTCAAAGAGATGGTAATTAGTATCTGAAACTTTCCCAAACTTTACTAAAATAGAAACGAAAGGCCATGGTCGTAGCTAGCATAAGCTGGTGCAGATCAGCTATATGACAATCACCACGTAGCTCAGCAAGGCTTGCACTTATTTAGCTGGCTGACCCACCTCTCCTATTGATCATTTCTGCAGCTGAAATCATCACAGTATAGTTTTGTCTGACACAAAAAGAAAACAAATGAAATGTCAACAACTTTAAATACAACAAAAAGACAGATCGCTATTCAGTTTGGTTTCGGAGCTCTTCTAAGAAATCTCTGAGCTGTGAATGTCGTGGGATTTGAACATTAGTTCAGCTTTGCAGTTCTGCTCTAGCACAGGGAAGACTTCCTCTGGATAGTGTGGGGAAGTCTTTTTTATCAGTGTCCTTGGTCCTAATGTCACTTAGGTGTGAGCCAGCTGAGCCAGCGCCAGAGCAGGATTGACTGGAGATGTACCCTTGCGAAGAGGTGGGGGTCGCCTACACTTCTCTTGACGTCCGACTCAAACTCGTCTAATTTGGGTACCCAGTAATACACTTGCCTTCTCTGCCAGGTGGATGTTCGCTCTATCATTTTCAATAGGTAGAGAGTTTTGTGAGATTTTGTTACCTGATATTAACTGCAACAAAAATGTGCAAAGCTCAGCCTGAAAAAATGAGAGGGAAAAGCCAGGGAAGGGTGGTTGTGCCTGGAGCAAGGTGCTTGACTTAATTTCTGTTCAAGTTAGGATTTGGGAGGCAATATGTCTAATTAACAAGGACCTGCAAAGAGAGTTGCTGTCTGAGAAAGAGCTTCTTTTTCATTTCAGACCACTGTTAAAAATGCCTGAACTGGAACCCTTGCAATTTGAATTTTTGTCACCTGACTGAAGTTTTGGAAAGTTTAGTAACTCACACATTGAACTGTGTTTCACTGCTTTCATTCTTCATCAGTTCTGTCTTTCATCTATCATGAGCAGAAATACAGGGGAAAAAACAAAACCAAGGAAGCCAAAGGAGAGACGGTGGTTCAAATGTCCCAATGCAGAACGGGAAGAGCAGGCCTGCTGTGCAGAGGCAGCCATAAAAAACACACAATGGGTGAAAACACTGGTGCATTACACTTCTGCAAAACATTTGCCCAAAACCAGGCAGAGGTGAAGCACAGGACTGCACCGCTTACCAGGGGAGGTGTAGGAAGTCAGCACAGACCCTGGCTACTCTAATTCTCACCCTGCTTGTCTAACTGCTGTGTAATGCTGAGTCTTTCATTTTAAAACCTCCCCAATTGTCTTGAAAGTGCTGATACCACCGTGATGGAAACTTTGGACCCACATGAGGTCATTGCATAAACCCCCACATAATAAAGGAGAAATTGATGTCCTTTCAGTACAAAGAAAGTTAATAATCACCATTAGAAACACCACGAAATGAGAGCACACAAAGCAGAGTTAGCTCTGCTTGGAGTGTAAATTGCATAGTACTCCAAGATGAACGCGTGTTGTATTCTTTTCATGGTTATATTTAAATCTGTGTTTAAATCTGCTCTATAAAGATCTCAGCAATTTGAAACAAAAGTAGCCTTTAAAAAAAGAAAAAAAAATGACATGATAGCATCCTTCATGCCAGGCTGGCCCTGTTGTGATCTTACATTGAGGGTGCATTTTAATTGATGAAATGTGCTACACAGCACAACTTGAAAAAGTAACAACCTTTAGTTACCATTTGGAAATGTGATGGAGGTGCCAGAAGTTAAACTCTTAGGACTAAATGGAATAACAGAAGCTCCCTATCCTTTCTTGAAGACGCTCATTAGTTTTCACTTTCTCACATTCTGTTTGCCATGGATTTCATCCAAGAATGACGGATGTAGAGTTATTAAGCAAGTGATAGTTTCAAAACTCCAAGTGTCAGTGCTCAATGTGGAAGCTCAGTTACCTTGCAGAGGACAAGAGGCTTAAGTACCAGTACCCTGGAGCTGGCATCTGCACAGAGGGAATGATTGCATGGAAAGGTACTGTCAGAGCAGTCTGAGAGATGCAGGTCAGTTATAGGAACAGACAAATAAATAAATGGAATGTTTGAGGAATAATCTGGTATTTGAATGCTTCAGCACACACAGGAAACCAGAAAAAAGAAAGGAAAAAAAAAAGAGGAAAGAGTATTAACATGCAGAAGGCAATGAACAAGTTCCTTTTCTTAAATTCAGCCCAGGGCTGGGATGCAGGGATATCTCAAATGCTATAAGGTCTCTTTGAGGGAAGAGGTAGATCACTAACGTTTCTGATTACAGGCTTAGAAGAGAAATCTGCATGTACAGGTCACTCTTTTCGCTCCTGTGGGCCTGCTGACCAGTCATGGTCCATGGGACACCTCCATGGGCAGGGTACGACAGGCTCCTCTGAAGGAACTGCTGGGGAACACGAAGGGCAGAGCGATGCCTGCAAGCCTGGCCTTCTCCAGCTGGGAAACAGAAAGGCAAACAGTCCACGTGCTCTCTCCCCATTTTACCTTCCAAGCAACAACACGGCCACAACTCCCTCCTTTTCCAAAGATTTATCCCTCCCCAGCCCTAGATGGACATTTCACCTGGCCCTGTTCACTTGAATCCGAATGAGTCAAGCCTGTGTTTCATGCTAGACCCAACCCCATCCTGTTTGCTTTTTTAATTGCTTTTCCTCATGCTTTTGCACTTGATGATTTTGCTCACAAACTACAGTGGAAGCAAAAAATAACACTGGAAAAATCTGGTTGTGTAGGGTTTTTTGGGCCCTAGATGCAGTAAAAACCTAACAGGCATCTGAGTGAAAAGCCTGTTGAGCAGCTTCCTATTTGATTTCCAGGCTCAAGTGACTTGATGTGTGTCAGCTTGAATCACACCCTGCAGCTCTGGAAGTCTACCTAAGTCCTGGCTGGCAGCTTGTTTTATATTCTACGCCTTGAAGCCAACAGGGTCGTATCTAAAACCAAAGTCTGAACTCTCCTGTAAGTGTTTCTCTGTTGAAAATACAATATTCAGCCTTAGTTGTAAAGATTTGATTTTACTTTTGAGTTAACTTTTGAGACTCATTGTTAACACCCAGCCTGGCAGTAGTTTAGAGTGGCAGGAACCTTTCAGAGCAGTGGCTCTTACCAGGTTGCCGTTGTTGTCAACTAGAGAAAGGCTTGCGAGAATTTGGCTACGTACAAGCTGAGCCTGTTTTTCAGTTTGTTTCAGCCAAACAGCTCAATTTAAGTCTCTGTCCACAGCCACCATACACCATTTCTTTCATCTCCTTTTAATTCTGTTTTATGCAAACAAGCTGCACCTGAATTTCCTATATGCAAACATCCCTTTCAGCTTCCTTTTCCAGGACAGCTAAAGTGCTGAAAATCTATTTTTGCAACGTTGCCTTCTGGGGAATGAGTTTTGGGCAACATAATTTAAGAGATGATGTAGATTAATTCGAGATATGTCAGGGAAAAACAAGAAGAACGATTGGTGTGGTATGGACAGGGGAAGGATTTATTTCTTTCCTGTCTGTAGCTTCCTTTTTTCATGTTTGCAGGCCTTTCCCGTTTCCTGTAGGACACCTCTTTTTGAGATCCTGGCGTCCAATGTGGATGAGAAGCAGTGGGAGCTGTGTGGGGAGACTTTGGGGTTTGAACATCCTCTGTGAAGGACTGAAGCTGGTTGGCTCGAGAGGTCACAGATTATTCATCACCAGAGGTCCTGACAACATCAGAAAGCTGACCATGCTTTTGGGTACTGAATGTACTAAGTGACCTCTTGGGCTTTTTTCCAGCAAAATTAATGGCAAATCCAGAGGATTTTTTTCCCCCAAAGTTAGAGTCCTGTGACATTTGCTGCCAGATTGGGTAAAGAACCCTTTCAAGGGACTTTTCTGGATGCAAAAAAAAATTAAAAATTGATGTAAGCCTATTCAACGGTGTCTTGCATATGAGTTAATAGCTACTCCCTCTTCCCACTCCCTGGAGATTCTAAAGCCCTGTAGCGGCAGATACCGTGATCTGGCAGTTCTCAGCCCTGGCTTTTGTTGTGGCTTTCCCTCTCCCTCTGATCCTGTCTTCTTGATCTGCTCCTTTAGGCACTCATTGCTAGGCCTTTTCTCTTTTTTTGGATTCATGCCTGCGTCTCAGACTCATCACTGTCCTTTCCCATGGGTCTACTGTCAGATCCTTTGTGTATGCAGTCATCTTTTCATTGAGGACTTCATACTGTCTCAATTTGCCTTGGGCTCTCTAGCATATTTTGTGCAGCCCTGACGATATTCTCCAAATACATATTTTTTTTTTGCTGGAAGTCCACACGTTTATTCTTTACTGCTTTTAGTCTCCCTGTAACCTTAATTAGAAATGTAATTAGATGATGGCCGCTATTCCTTGGGAGCTCCCAAGCATGCACTAATTTATAGCCCACCATTACTCAGTACAAGTCATAGAAAAATCCATTTGCTCTAACAGCTGTTGCAGGGCATGGATGGGAAACAAGGTAGCTGGCCGTTTCTAGAAAGGTCCAGAAGAAAACGAGTGTGATTGAGCTGTCTGAATGTAACAGAGTGCCTTCAGAAATGGATGAGGGCTGATTTATCTCTGCTCTACCAATTATACCATTATCATTCTTGCCAGTAAGAATTTTTAACATACGGTTTGCTGATGGGTTCATGAAAACAGGGCTGGGCTGGACTCTGAGAAATCCCCTGTGAGATCCTCTGGCCAAAAACTGGATTGTTTCTGGCAGAGGTTTGTCTAGCTTGTTCTTTAGCATGCTCTGTTACAGCATCCTGGGCTTGTCCTAAGGAGATTTTTTTCTGAATGAAAGACAAGACAGCAAGGTCTGGAACAAGAACAGGAGCTATTGAGAGTCAAAAGTATTTGAGATCATCCTGATAGGGGTAAGAGTTGGTGCAGAGTAGTAAAGAGTGTGTCTGCACCAGTGTTATGAAAAGAGAGAATTTCTGCCCCAAAGAGCTTCCAAAAGTGACAAGCAAGCTTTGTATCCATTTCAACTTGGGTTTTTTTTTAGGGTTTGTGATTTGATTTTATTTAACCAGAATCAGTTTGTCCATCTTTAATATTATTCTGGATTACAGGAAGGAAATGCTTTACAATGGCAGATTTGGTTGAAAATTGCTAAATGGGGCCTGCAGAGTAACACACTGCTCTTCCTCGGTCCCTGACAGGGTCATGTCTGCCAGTTTACTGTGATTCTGTGCTGACACTGGTACATTCAGACTGAATGCAGATGCAGGTTCAGTTCTAACTCTATGGTCATGCCTGATTTCTATAGATGAAACTTGTCATCCCATGGTTAGCATTAATATAAATCTCAAACCATCCCACTAGCACCTCCACTACCAGCATTTCTGCTGTACAGGTGAGACAGAGTGGGTGGAAGGACCTCTTTCAACTTCTGTTGAAATACATGGAAAAACTCCCACTGACTTTATAAGAAGTTAGATCAAGTTCCAAGATCGCATGCCAACATTTATCTGAGTGGTCCTGGCTCTGCACAGCGGCCCCTACATCATGTTACATTCCTGCGCAGAAAAAAGGATGTGGGAATTTTTTATCTTCCAGAGACAGCTCACTTTGGAAATCACATTTGTTTCCTCTCTAACTGCTGGAAAGAAATGGATGTGAAAAGCTCAACAGGCAACTCTGAACTGCTTTTGTGCGGGCATCATTTTTTGGAGGGGGGAGGAAGGGAGTGTGCATGCACATGGACTCACAGCTAAGGTCTTAATTCTATCTCCAGATGCTGTGCATAATCTAGAGGTTTATCTTAATGAATTATTTCTGTTATTACTGCAGGCAAAGTGAGATTTAATTTGATGTGTGATATATCCCTGGATTAACTACCCTTTGGTTTTATTTGCTCCATAATGGTGAATTTTTGTTTATAGACCCATTTGGTAATTACATCCCTGAGCTCAGAAGGGCTACGGCAATGCTGCTCTGTCCTATAGGAAACCAGGATGCAATTCCCTTCTCCCAGGCCTGTTGTCAGCTGTGGCTGCAACAGAAGCTGCACAATATGATCTTCACCATTTTTTCTTGCTTAATAGCAGCTTTACAGGACAAAGTACATTGAATTGAGAGACTCTTCTTGGCTGAAAAGGCTGCAATTACCACTTGTGAGACGTACACAAAATGGCAGAGAAGCTTCACCTTGAGAAGTGACAACAATGTGTGCTGTAACAGGTGCCAGGAACAATCAGGTGAATCCTTCATGATACCAGCACGCTGAAATTGTGACAATACCATGAGGTTCCAAGGGCGGTACAGGGAGCTGCAGGGCATGGGAGCATGAGGTTCATTAATTCCTTGTTTCCCGGCTGGGAACAGTGGGAAGGTAAGCCCTCACCCCATGCTGAAAGATGCAGTGCAGGCTGGTGGTCATGGCGCTGGGACACTTTCCTCCCCCCTACCCCATCCAGCCCAGCGCAATACTTTCCCTCATCTTCTACCAGGAGGTTTAGGACTGACACACCTGCCCTGGCTCATACACACAACATCTCTTCAGCACTTTCTGTGCAACACCAGCAATTATCAGAAGAGCCCTGATAACTGCCCCAAATCCAGCTCATCTATTTCGCTGGTGCTGCCACAGCAAAGCCATGGGGGTACCCCGTCGCCAGTATGAGGGGGCAGAGGGGCAGAGGCGCAGGGGGCTGAGGTCTCGCTGGGGCTCTGAGACAGCAGGACACAGCACTGTGGTTACAGAAGCCGTGACAGCACCCGTACCTAATCCCCTGGTAACATATGGCACTGCGTACATGCGGAATCGTGTTTCATTGCAATCACAGGGATCTTAATTAGTACTACTTATAACAACAGGAGTCAGTGCAAGTACTGGGAAAAGGAAATGGAAGCAAACAAACCCATCTGGGTGTTAGTGTGTGGGTGGGGTGGGGGTTTTTGACTTTTGACTCAAAGCAGCATCGCCTTGTTATGCGCCCCAGCTTGACTCTTTGCCTGTGAGCACGCACTCAGCTTGCTGGGGGCACAACCGCTCTCCTCCCTCCCTGGGTGAGCTGTGCTGGAGCAGCAAAGCTGTGCTCCCCCCAGAGCCCTACGTGATGGAGCACTTGGTGAGTACCGCGGAGTGGGGACCTCCCCAGGACAAGGCAGCAGCTATGGAGTTTGAACAGCAGCTCATGCTTTCCAGGGAGAGAGGCGCCGGGTTAAATCCCTATTCAAAGACAGTCATGCTAAAAAATATGCATATTTTCTAGGTATAATCACACTGAAGATAAAATGGGTTTTTTACTGTCAGACAAGAATGTTTGAGGCCATTAAACCGCACAGAGCTGAAGCCTCCGGTTTGTACAGAGTGCCTGCAGATTTACGTCGTACAGCATGTATTTGTAATTGCTCCTGATGTGTCACTTCTCGTACACTTCCATTAAAAGTTTATGTCCACTCTTTTTTTTCCCCAGCTAATAAAATTAAATGTTGGAAAGCCAAAGTGAAAAAATAAAATATGTCAGTCTTGCGTGGACCAGTACAAGATGGGATATTCAGAGCTGACACCAAAGCTGTCTTCAAAATCACCTACTGTTCAGAGAGCAACGCACTAAAACTCAGCTTCCTGCCTTTTCCCAGTTAAAACCAAACCTGTAGTGTTGGTTTACTGCCTTGGGAGTGTGAATTTCAAACGGCCCTTAAGGGTGGAAAGTGATTTAAAAATATTTTTCTAAGAAAGCCCAAAACACAAGCAGCATTTTTATGAGTGAAAATCTAGGAGTATGCGTCAACATTTGCAAATGTATCTGAGGGATGCAAGCAACATAAATCCTAGGACTTTGCAGCTGTCACGAGGCCAAAGCCTTGCTTCCTTTACCCAGATGAGTAGCCTTGCTCGAGTCAATGACTTGAAACAGTTTTTGTAAATAAAAGGAGCAAGACTTAGCCTGAAGTCTACAGAAAACAATATGAACAATCTTCCTTCCCCCCCCAGGAGGAGAAGCCAAGCATTCCTCAGCTTGACCTGTCCCCGCACAGCCCCTGGGGCAGGATCCACGGTGCCCGTTGCCCCCAGTACCCTCCACCCTCATCCTGACTCTGGCTCCCCTGCATCACACTGGTGCCGCAGGTCCACGGCCAGAGGAGAGGGAGCAGCAGGACACTTGTCACACTTTCTCTGCACATTCCAGTCAGGACTGAGGACAGTCAAGCCCTTCCAGCATTGGCTTTGGTTTTTAAGGACAGAAAGGACTATTGTGATAATCCGGTTTGACCTCATCCACTACTGAAAGGGACTGAGTAACCAATAACAGGCTCAAGAAATTAAACTGAGCTTGCACAGATTTTGAAAGAGAGAATTTATCCTGATAATTGTAGTCCTGCTACAATTTTCTGGAGAAAAATGTTGGCTTCTNTTTTTTTTTTTTTTTTTTTTTTTTACCATTCTAGAATACTTTTTTTTTTTTTGCAATAACTGGTTGCTAGTTCTCCTACTCGCCTTCTACTGTAGCAGGTCATTTACTGATCCTTTTTTCTATGCTAATAGGGTCTAATAAATTTAACACCACTAAAGAAACTATAAAGACTTGAAGACCATTATTACAGATTTTGTATGTGCAGTGAAAGGCAAATTGTTTGCAGCTATTATTGATCGGGAAAGGCTGAGTTAATGTAATTGCAGAACATAAAAGGAGGAAATATAATAAAAAAAATAAAATTAATATACCAGCCATAGAACCTGAACTCAAAAAGCCGATAAAAGACATGTAATAAAGCACTCCAGAGAAATGAAACTCTGTCACAGTGAATATCAAGCTATTTACCAAAAAGTGCAAATATCAACTGAGGCATTCCTCACCATTCAGACGTTCAGCTAAGTCTGTCTACACTCCCTGTTTTGCAAAATTACCAACTGCAGCTAAAACCACGTTTCACTGTTTGCAAAGTGTCAGCAAGGTCTTCACCTGCTCTGCCATGGAAGCACATCTTTGAGGTCTTACTCTGGGATGCAGAGTAAGGAACTGGAAAGAAATTGGTCCAGAAGGAAAATGCTGGTGTCATCAATCTACGGAGAGAACAGCTAAAAATGGAAAGTTTCACAGGGAGCTGGGGTCCAGTTACACCGGGATATAAGATGTCCTACAGCACCTTCTTGTGAGAACAGCAGTGTTATTGGTGTCAAAAATCATGAGTCAGATCCCACAAAATCGTGACATTGACCAGAGAATTGGGAGGCTGAACAGAAGCAATTAAATATATGTCCTTCATATCTGTTATATGACTTTTTTTGGACTTTCTAAGGTTTGGATTTTCAAGCTTTGCTCTGTCTCCATGAAAACCTGGATTATATTTTATTTTGTGCCAAAGCCTAGATTAGTTAGGCAGTTATTGCCTTAGGAGTAAAGTCTGTTACAATGAGGACTTCTTGCAGCATAGGCAGAACCAGAGGTTTGTGGCAGATCAGCTGAAAGCAAGAAAATGCTCTTACTTCTCAGAGTGTGCAGATTAATGGACTCCAACTGATAAATTTAAATCTATTTTTTAGCTTACAGTTTTTGTTAAATATTATATGAAGGGAAACAATGGCTTTCCCCATTTTCCATAATGCCGTTTCTCTGTACATCCCTGGGCAAAGTTGATTTCAGCAACTGTTCTGGAAGATGTTCTCGCTGCCAAGGTAGGTGTACACCTGCTTAGCAGTAAAAAAGGAAAGCAGAGCCCCTGCTAAATGTGTGCTTACGTTTTCTTCGTGTACAATTTGTAATTTTCTTAGCACTTTCAATCCAGAGCGGGAAGTAAGAATATCCTTTTAACGTGTCCATCCAAAAAGAGGTAAAATATAGATCTTTCACAGGCTATATATTTAAAAAAGAAATGGTGCTTTTAAAATGGGATGTCCAATATCTGGTGACTAATGGATGACAAAGAGGTTGCAGGGT
The DNA here is from genome assembly GCA_013400615.1 of Syrrhaptes paradoxus. NCBI lineage: Eukaryota > Metazoa > Chordata > Aves > Pterocliformes > Pteroclidae > Syrrhaptes > Syrrhaptes paradoxus. The sequence continues at coordinate 55,578 of VZTO01019903.1, read as the reverse complement.
ACTTTATTAAATGTCTCTAGAGACAAAGAAGTCGATTGCTACTCACCAAGTTGATTTACAATGAAAAAGATTTCTATTTGTAGGAACCGCTCTGGCTTCGGTCACCTCCTCCTGCGGCTCAGGGCACACAGAGACAGAAAGCTTTGTTTTTTCAGAAGGAAAGAATTTCTCTCTGAGCTAAGACTGACTTTATTTTTCTGGTTATCATGACAATGCTATCAGAGTAATGGGCTGACGGCACCAGAAGAGCTCTGCTATCTAGGAAGGGAATGATGCGACCTCAAAGAATCATTATGTCATGTTTGGTAGGAGCTTCATTGTTTTATTTTCCTTGTGCTGAAACCATTCAAAGATTAAATAAAATGCTTCTCTGCATTTATCAGTTGTGAGAGGGAAGAATGCACAATTTCACCTGGATTGCCGCCAGTGGAAGAGAGAAATGAAGCTGGGGGAGACTGGGGAGCGCAAAGGAAACGCTCCAGAGGCACTGGAAGGATGTCCTTGGAGGCCTGGGTCAGTGACACCAGCGTGTCTGCGGAGATCAGAAGCCCCCACTGGCAGAAGCAGAAATAACTCGTTTCTGTGACACTGCTTGCTCTACTTGAGCTTTGCTTTCTCTTCATAGTTTGCTGTGGCACAACCTGCTTTCGAGTGCTAGTTCTCAGCCTGCACTTAGGACACCAGCTCCTGTTTGTGCTGCTCCACCCTGAACTCTGAGTGCTCTGCATTTACTGCATCAAGCCACATTGTCCTGTGTCCAGAGTTCAGACCAGAATCTCCTGTTTCCCTAAACCTGATGTTACTATACTACCTCCATGATTCTGGAGAGAGGCTGGGAGTATATTGAAGAAAAACTTGTAATAATCAAGGACAGAAATAGAACAACAACAGAGAAAAGAGACCAGAAATACAGCTGCTGATTTGAAAAGCTGTGTTGTTCTGCTGCCTCGTGGTGGGCTGACGACTCAGACTGCAGAGCGATATACTTGCTGATGCAGGACTGAAGGTGGACAACACTGTACCTGGGGAAGGCTAAATAAAGAGAAATTGCTGCTTGAGTGAAAAGTACGTCCAACATGAAACCTGTGATGGGCTGTGCAGGTGTCAGTGTGACAGAGGTCCTGGGGGTTCCTACAGGATTCCCATTGATACGAATGGAAGGTCACCATGGATCCTGAGGATCCATCCCTCACTGAGCGCAGACTGCAGGTACGGCAGAGCTGCAGTGACACAGCCACATCCACAGCGCTGGCTGAGCTGGGCTGCTGGGGCTGCTCTGGCTCTCACAGCTTTAAATGAAAGCAAATGATTACAGAAGGAGCTTGGAAATGTTGTAGCATGACAAAGGTGTGTTAGAACTCATCACATCAGGTCTTGCATGTGCTTCTTCCTACTAAAGCACAGAGATCTGTGAAGTATCTGACTCATCACTTCCTTCCCCTGAAGACAGCTAGCAGTTTAACAAGAGGAGATACTTTAAGACTGTCATTTTATAGGATGAAGGTATAAATTCTCTGTCTGTCCATGGATAGTCCTGTTAAGGGATAACACAATTTTAGGACACTCCATTTCAAAGGACAATCTTTTCAGTCTTGTCTGACTGAAGTCTCTAAATCCTTCATAACTCCCCTCATGCAAGAAAATGGGAAAATCTCAACTCCCTATTACAACTGTTGAGCTGCATTTCATCTGATTTCACCAGTACATTGCCCAGCATCTGTGTAATTTATTGACATTCTCAGTTTAACTCAATTATGCAGAAGTACTGAAAGGGTCGTTACGCAAAGAACCTTCAGCCTGCTGTGTTTGCATCCTGGACCTCCTCACACCCCTGTGTTCATCTGCTGCCCTTCCCACTGGTTTTACCTTCCCAGCATCCTTACGGAGCAGTGAGGTGTTATTTCTGGTATTATAAATGTGGGGAAAGTGAGGAACAAACAGACTAAATGACTTCCCCAGAGTCACTGATAAATGCAAGGACTGAACTCACGTGAACCAGAACAGTGGTAAAAAAATCCCTGTCTCCCTAGTTCGCTCTCCTTTTGTTTTCACCCAAAATTCCCAAGGATGTGTTTATTGAAGAGAAGGTTTTACACTTCAAACTTCCTTGCTAGTCCCCAAGCATTCCTTTTTGGCTTGCTGTAAGGAACATTAGCACACACAATGAAAGGTATTTCACTTTACGCCAAAAAATAACTAACTGATGTCTTACAGGTCAGTGGGGGTCTCCGGAAGCAGACTGGTTTGCTTTCTGGAAATAAACACTTGGTTCTTTAAATCCAGACAAATCCGGTCCTTTTCCTCAGGAAGATGAAATAACTTCTACAACTGATGCTGAAATTCAGTGATGTTATTTATATTTACTGCAGCAGCAGCATTCAGGAGCCTGAGGAATGGACCAGGAGCCTCCTGTGACCTGTGCTGTACAAATGCAGGATAAAGAATAGTCCCTGACTTCAGCAGTGCTGGGCAGGGAGAAAAGGGGGTGTGCAGCAAGCACTGAAACGTCGTAAAATTCAAGAAGGAGTATATTTTCACTTATTACCTGGTAATGAGCTGCAATAGAAACATTATGTTTGAAAGTTACACTATGGTATCAGTACTGACAACTCCCTGCTTGTTTTCACCTTCATCTTTCAAAACGCACTTCTTGGTTGCTTACAAAGCATTTTCCCCACCCTGGAAAAAAGCTCAATTATTTTCATCAATCTCTGTGAACAAATAGTTCACTGTGGATTCTGCACTCCAGCAAGGTCAAGATCTGTGTGTGCAAGTGATTTTAACTCAATGGTAACATATTCATGTCCTGCCTGGGGAATATCACTGAGATTTTCTGGAATAAAGTGGATTTTTTTGCTTCAGTTTATGTTTCAAACTATTCCCTTCTATTTAAATGTTCCTTCAAATGAGAGACAGCTCGTTTCCGTAAGAAACTGTATCCGCCCACCGAATGTTATTTCTCACTGTACATAAGTAATAGGAGATTTCCTCCTTTTTGCCCACTTCTATCCCATGGATTTAATATGTAAACTGGGAACATGCAGAATATATTGCTTGGCACAAGTGGGCGAAGTTTCACCTGTGAGAACACAGTGTGAATTCAACCTTTGGCTGCTTGTCCTAAACCACAGAGAGAATCTACACTCAAGTGATGTAAAGTTCATAGATTAGACACAAACCCACAAAACCAAACCCACGCAGTGGCGTTCAGGCTCGCAGAGCTCGCTGACCCTCTGACTCCAACTCGTTTGAGTCGTTACAGAACGAGAGAGGCTTGTCCCAGGGCAAACGCAAAGGGAGCACCGTGCTCTCTCCTTGTTCCAGGGGGGCTCCTGGTGCTTGGGGGAGGATGCCAAGGCACAAATCTGTTCTCAAAAGACTGGATGGGAAAGGAAAATATTATTTATTTCATGAAGAAGGCAGAAAAAAAGTGATTGATGCTCTGAAAGTGTGTGTGATGCAGGAGGAGAGCATACTCATTCTCACATTTTGCAGTTAATCTTGCTTTTGTGTTCCAGAGTTATATCTAAACATTCATTTAATTGTAATGCACAAAGCACCTGATATTCCTTGCTATCCTCTGCAATGGATCCCCAGGATTCTTTTCCATAACCTCAGTGTATCACGGATCTCAGCTCCACAACAGGTGAGCGAAATTTATACCACGGTTCGCCCTTTCAATTTCACACGTTTCTGTCTGAACCGTGAGAGGTGGGAGCAGAATTACTCCTGGTTCATACGTTATTTCGATTTTCTTCTCTTTTTTTGGTCCATGGCTTTGTTTCCATGGATCTGTTTAGGTTCCAGACAATCCAGATCTTAAGCCATTATTTTCTTTTTGTCACAGGTCAATTCTTATCTTACTTCATTTTAAAAGTGAGGTGAGCTCTAATGCTCAGACATGGAAATGCAGCTCCAAAAATCTCTGCTAGGAGTGGAGCGACAGCCAAAATTCTGATTGACTTCAGCTCTTTTGCGGGCTTCTGCAACCAACACAAACAGCTTTGAAATCTTTTCCAGCAAGGTAATGGAGGAAGGAAAAGAGCTGGCTGAAAGTTTGAGAATTATTATTCCTATAAACCCATTCACACACCTATCACTTGGGACAAGTGAAGGGCCAAAGACATGCCAAGCAATTAAACAGCTACATCGGTCCATGCAGAAGATATTCCACATCACGTTGGCTGTAATTTGCGCTCGCTACGTTGGCACTAACTCCACCTGTGTCAGATGGCAGCAGAGAAAACAACTTTTCTGGGAGACTAAATCCATCTCGAATGTGGCCAAGCCATGTCCTTGTTTTGGAAAGTCTGATCGGGAACAGCAGCACCTTTCCATTTGAAGTGGAAAAAAGGTTTACAAAACTCAGACTCCTTACTCACTCGTTTTCACCTCACTCCCAGCACTCACAAGCAGCATCAAGATGCTCAGAGCCTGTTGGTGACACCAACATAATTGGCTGCAGCTTCCAGAGGATTTATGAGATAATGTTCAGTCCTAGTTCTGACCTTAGCTAGCTCTTTCTATCCTGATGAGAAATGGTTTCCAAACAGGTTTATATTTTCCCTTGCTACTCGTTTTGAGTTGAGAGAAACCAGATGAATCTGTTTCCTCGTTCAGGTACAAAGGCAGAAGAACCACCTTTCTCAAATCACTGAACTTCATGACACGAAGAATCTTGGCAAAGTAGGAAGAGAAGTCAAGATCATCATTCATCTTTTACAATGTGTCTGCAGATGCTTAAGGGTCTACAGAAGGGTTGATGTGGTGATGGAGTGAGTCTTGGCCTTGTACAGGCTGGTGTTCAATACCGAACAAATCAATTAACCCTTTTTTTTCTCTATTGGTAGACTGAAGGCTGCAGTTCCCTGCCAAGCAGAAGTGGCTCACTTCATTATTTTTCTCAATGTAATTTAAAATCTTCCTCTGTTCAGTTTTGTAGAGATGCAAAGCCCATTGTTGCGTAAAAGAAACCACAGAAAAGGACACAGCAAGACAGACGGACCTGTTCTGAAGGGTTCCTGACATCTAAAAAATACAACACTGACAATCAGATAGGTAAGGATTTGTTGGAACATCTTGATTTTGACCGAGTATTTTTTTTAACAATAAGAAGAGGAATACAGTCAGTCACCTTGGTGTGAAATGTGTGTTGACTGGACTCACCAGAAGCCAAGAGACCACACCAGGAGTGTTGAAGGTGTCTCTGTTTCCATGAGAAGCATGTGTCTCCATATGCAGGGACTGCCTGACATCTACAGTGTTAGAAGATCCAAGGGACTTTAGAGAGCACTGGCATGCTCCTGTAGACGTACTTATTACTCTGTAACTGCTCACGGGCAGGACAGAAAAGCCCTCTCACTTTAACTGAAATATATCCAAGGACTGTAACTCTTGTACAAAGATTTCAATCTTAGACTCTAAGAGCTGTGCCCTTGAAAATCGAGTCTCTTGTTGGATGAGGCTGCAAAGACTCAGAGCAGCACGAACAAGGCTATTCTAAAAATTAGTTATTGTAACCACACCGTCCCGCAGGACTAGTTTGGCACAGCTCTGGAGCTGCTTTCTGCTGTTTGCTCGCCCCAAGAGGACAGATAGTTCAGAACCGTGTCTCCCTCTCCCAGTAATATGTTTTGTGTTGCTGTTTCTGCTTTGCCGTCTATCTGCCAAATGCTGCAGGTGCTGAAAAACAAAGGTGAAAGCACCCATATGGTGCTTTCGGATCACAAAACCAACCCACAGAATCAAAAGCCCAAAAGGACCTGTTTTTCTGTTTTTTTTCCCCTCATAGGAAAACGTAACAGGGGAATCTATGGAGTTACATCCCAGTGCCAAGGCCTATGAAAGGATTTATTGTGAATGTCTTTTACAAGATTCCTTCCTTGTTGGAGATAGGTCCTTTGGGATTCTCCTTCATGATATTGTTAATCCCATCTATTCAAAATTTATGATGCACATTCCCTAGAATACCAAGATGACTTTAAAACCACGGTGCAGACTGGAGTTTTTGCTAGTGTTATTGTCATTTTCTTTCGCAGATTTCAGAACGCAGGCAGCTACTGGACTCACAGGCTTCCTTTTGCAAACATGAGAGCTAGAAACTCACTGTAATTTGTATGCAATATTGTGTTCTGTTCAAATGTTTACTAATGTTTTCGTACAGAGCTGAGGTCTGGGACTTTTCCTGGAATCAGCCATGCCAAGACTCAGGATCAGATGGTAAAAGTAATTTTATGTAAGGTGTGTGCACACGCAAGCGTGTGTGTTCACGTGTTTGGTTTATTTCCTGCCTGCTCCTTCAGTCACTAGTTTAGGAATGAAAATTATTTTGAAAATATTTTTCCACACAAAGAGTAACTGCAAATACAGTTTCTCTCTTATGTGTTAAAATCTTTTGAATTATCTTTCCCTGTGTTTGTGAACTTGAAGTACCTGGAGACAAGCTGGAGCTGCTCTGCAGTTCGCTGCTGCTGCTGCACACAGACAGGAGGAAGAGACAAGGATTCCCAGTTGCCCAGAATGTCCAGCCTGGGAATAAATGGCTTCATTTCGCATGTGCCAGGTCCCTAGCCTCTGGTATCCTTATTATTTACAGCAATAATGTATACAGGGCTTCCACACCTCTACCTGACTGAGGCAGAAACGACAGGTCAGTGAGAGACAAGCTTTCCGTTTCAGGCAATACATTAGCTCCAATGAAAAACACGTACTGGGAGCTTTTGTTTTAAAATCTCGCGTTATGTTTTTCCCTACACTTTTCCTAGATGAGTTTAATTTGATTTGGTGTAATTAAGAAAAAATGCCAAACAATATACTAGTTACATGATGCCTTATTTATGTCAGATTAGTGAAAAATATTTTTTTATGAGGTTACCTTTAAAAAACTACAAATATATTTAAAAACTAGTTCTTTTCCTCCTTTCTATTTGCCTTCTCCTTAAAAGAAAGATGCTTTCTCTATGGACTATGGACTCATTTTAGCTTGAAAGCACAGATTTACATCTCATCTCTGAGTCTCCACGCTGCCTCCTGGGCACAGCAAGGACCAGTTCACAGGACTGTTCCAAACCAGCCTTTTAGAAACACAAACCCAACCCCAGCCCTCCTGATAAATAATCCATTTAAGTCACTGGGAATATCAGGAAAGCCAGAAAATGCCAGCACATACGATAAAAACAAGAGCTGCCGTTATTAATAGAGGAGCCACACAAAGCGCACATTAAACAAAGCTCATTTAAACATGCTCTGGTTTAATTAGATTTAGTTTAGCCACCTAAAAAAAAAATCCCAGCAGAAGTTGTGGCGGGGCTTTTGCTGCTGCTCCCCACTGGGAGCCCACCTGCTTCTGCCGGCCCCGCTGCCCCGGCACTCCTGAAATCCCCGGGTCAGCTCTGCGGGCTGGGGCAGGTCACAGGGATGGGTTTCCAGACTGCCTCACCACAATGTTTGGGGGAAAAAAAGTTCTTTTGAGTAAAAAAGTAGCTTTGCCTAAGATTTATTGTGGTAAGAAAGAAGAGAAACAAACACTGCTGAGCCCCTAGCATTTTTTCAGACAGCAGGCTTCCAGGCAGGGAACAGACCTGTTGTTTCAAGTAGTTTTTCCTACTCTGCACAAAATCTGTTTAAAAATCCTACACTGTATAAAAACAAACCACCCCCCCAATATAATAACCATACATATATATATGTTTACAAAAAAGCATGCACAGACACAGCAGATATTGGTAACTCTATTTGGCCGGATATTTGGATGCAGGAAAATTCTCCTCCTTGGAACAGGTTCCTTCCCAGGGAGCGCTCGGAGCCTGACCCAAATCCCCCGGCAGCAGCGTTCACAGCAAACGCCTGCAGTGACACGGAGCGGGCAGGGACGAGGCTCCCGTGAGCTGCAGGGACTATTTCTATATAAACAAGCCCAGGATCAGCTGAAGTTGCTGTTCGCTGGCAAACAAAAATGAAGAGACAATTCAGAATCAAAGGTGAGTCAAAGAAAAAATATGTCCAATAAGAGGAGGCAGCCCAGACAATCAGTCAGATGCCAAAACATGTGACAGACCCAGAGGCAACTCCAAAACAACCAAACCAACTGCCTGTGGAGTCTGCCAAGGAGCCAGATGCTCCTGCTTAAAAATATCTTCCGCTGCCTTGGCATCTGCATTTTCTGCCTGCCATCAAAAGAGGAGGGAGGGGAAAATGGGACAGCGGTGCGGGAGCAGGGGTGGGGGGCCAGCGACTAATAATATTTTTGCCATTTTAATTCTAAACTACTTCTGATAATTCATTTGCAGTTTGTCATCGTGTCGCTGGAGAGCAAAACAAAACCCCAGCCTGGCATAGGCTGGGAAGGGAAAAACAGGCAAAGCCCTCTATGCAGAAGGAAAAATGATGAGAAAGATCAAACAATTCCACATTGCTGTGGGTGGCACATTCCTGGCAGTTTACATCCAAGAAAATACCCGTGTGCCCAGACCCAGATCCCAGGCTGGTGCTGGCAGGGCCCCAGGATGGAGCCGGGCACGGGATGCACCCGGAGTGTCCCCGAGGTGTCCCACGCTGTGCCAGGGGGTGAACGGGGAATGAACTGCTCTGGATGGAAGTATTGCTGCTGTTAATCATAGCAGCGGGTTTTGGTTCGCAGAGGCTGTGGCTGCTCAACAGAGGCTTAAAACACACTTTTGTAATATTAACTTATGGAATGAGGATGCAGATTCTTTGCTACTGTAGTTGTTGATTAAAACCATTATATAAAATATACATTCTGGAAACATTTGATTATTCAATGGGAAAAGGTCAAACAAAAGCACAGACAAAAAGGAGAGAATCTGTGCAATTTCTGTTACAGGAGAAATCGCAGTGCAAAAAGTATTATCCCATTTTGTTTTTATTGTAGGTCTTTATCTCTTGTGTGGAAGTTTTCACAGATGAATACACCCCTTCAGGTAGGAAACTGCAAAACATTTTTGTTTGTGTTTCTTGATTCTTTGAGTGGGAATCAGAAATCCTGTGGCCTGTCCCTCCGACACTGAACTGGTCGAGAGCCCTTGGTTTCTGCCCCACAAAACCTTCATCCCTCACCGCCCTGTCCAGAGCAGAGCTGTGGTTCCAACGCCAGTGCTGCCGGAGCAGCAGGTACCGAACGAGACTCGGAATGCAACGCTCTCTCTTGGAGAGTGATTTTGCCTGAAAAGAGTGTTTGTTTTTGTAAGATAGAAATCAGAACTTTATCTTTCTTCTGAGCTGCCTGGGTTGGGTTATTCATCAGGAGGGTTTGGGACACAAAGTGCATCAGGGACCACCTCGATCAACACGCTTCAGAGGACAAAACCGGTACTAAATGAGAGACGTATCAGAGACCATCGCTGCCTTTCAGAGCGCAAACAGCACCGAAGGTCAGGCCGAGCAGGGCTGGGGTAAAATTGCGACCCAACCCCAAGCTCTTGTAAAGAACAGAAAGATCCTTTTGTGATTTTTGACTTATTTTTCCACTCGGATGCGCGATGAGGCCCGGATCGACGGGGTTTGTTTCAGGGCAGTTTCCCGACGGCTGGCTGCTGGCAGAGGGGACAAGCACTGGGCTCACAGCTTCTCTCTTGGTCCCTCCAGCAATCTGTCACCTGTGGGACTGCCACCACCTTTTCTGCACCAGAGGGTTGAACTCCAGGCTGAAAATCCACGTTACACCTTGTCGACTAAATTTTGCTTACAGAACTCATTTGCAGCAAAATGCGATGGCAGAAAATAAGTAACAGGAGCCAAGACGGCAGCGTGGTGAATCAGAGAGCTTATTGCAAATAAATTGAAAGAACTTGTGGTGATGAACATTTCATGTGAGTCTGGTACTGAGATTGGAAGAATTTTGCATTTCTACAGAAGCTGACTGATAGCAAAGGAGTTTCTAGTCCCCCTCATGGCACACACAAATGTCTGTTAAAGACATAAATATTTAAAAACAACAGCTAGACTAAGAAGGTTAGCTTTCATTTCATCTAAGTTGGCAAGCATTAGATACACCCACCAGCAATAATTTTATTTTGTGTAATTTAATAGCAGATCTATTGTAGCATGGCAGTTTCTGACATACCGAGACAAATCAATGCAGCCTCTTTTTTTAAGTTCAGAATTAATATGAGGCTGTATTTCAAATGTTAGATGGAAATCAATAAAGATTGAAACCTCTCTGTGTTATTCACTTGTTTTCATCCCCTGCTGCAAAGTTTATTTGCCTTCCTGCATGTAACACGGAGACTTTGATCCTTGTTCAAATATCTCCGATTTTTCGCTTCCCTCATGTTTGATCTGGTTCTCAGGTGAGGAATATTGGCAAAACTTGTTAGAATTACACCTGCCAACGGTGGCATACAGGCGAGGAACATGAAATTATATAAACTGTACTGTGCTTGTCCTTTGGGTTCTGACACATCAGAATAATATTCCCATAGAAATCAATCTGAGATTTTAATTTATTAAACTCTCTCCCTTCCCTCCCCCGGCCACCCCATCCTTAAAGGGATAGATGGAGACACGGAGGAAGAAGTGAGATAATATCAAATAAACCAGGTTTAGGATGGTCACGGATGACCTTCACTATAAGCGTTCTGCAATTTTGGGTGGATTAGAGGAAACTAATGATGGCTTTGCAATGAGCTTGTGGATAAAGCTTGGGGAAACTCTAATCATTACAAATCCACTACTTAAGAGAACAATTCTGCGTAGCACACAGCAGCGTTACAGCATACATGGCTTGTTTGCTTTCCTCCTCTCAACAAGCTTTCTTTGCTTTCACGTATTCTCCTCTTCTTATAGGAGCCCAGCGACTGTTTCCATTTGCTGCCCTGCCTTTTAATTTAAGGGAGCTTATTGTTTTTTTGCCTTTGCCTTGCCCTTACGTTGCCTTTTGCATTCAGTTTAGGACTCATAGAGTTAACAGGCTGGGGAAGAAAAAAAAAAAAAAACAACCCACTTGCATTAAGCCTGAAGCCTGTCACCTTTTCTTGGCAATTACACTGCTAATGGCTGGGTCCCAAGCAAAGTGGCAAAGAATATCTCTTCTCACGTTCCCAACTCACAGTGCATTCCCAAATACCAGATGGTGTTTTTGGAATCCATTTCACTATGTTTGATATGACAATACTTTTGTATAATGTTAAATTATATATAACCATTTCAAATAGCCGATATCAGAACAAGGCAAGAAAAGGAATATTAGACGCAAGGAGGAAAGAGAGAAACTGAACACGGAAGGTTCTCGTCTCCTCTGGTTGTATCTTGTGTCTCTCAGATTTTTGTGTAATTTCAACAAAAGAGGAAATAAAAGTGGTTCAACAGCCTAGCTCTCGCAGCGGTACCGTACAGAAATGGTGTTGTTTCTTTCCCAGAACCTGGTGTACATCTTAGGATGCCTGCCAGCTCTACAGGAGGCAAGTGCAAGATCATAAACAGTGCAGAGAAAGCAGGAAAAAAGGGGAAAAAAACCCAGCCATGAGTAAACAAGTCCCACCAGTTTCTTTACAGACTTTAAATCTTGGGAAAAGCAAGGCCCAGAAGATTCAGGAGGTAAATTGGTACATCTCCATTAACTCCAGTGGAGCTCTGCCAGTGACAGGAGCTCAGCATTTGGCCCAGAACACTTAGATTGAAGTGACTTGGATCTATGTAGTGAGTCATCGATACATCTTACCAAGGGCGAATCCAATCTCGCTTGCCCCAGATGAGCTATTTCGGTTTTATGTTAACACTGATGGACTTGCAGGAGTTGGAAAACACACACTGAAATGAGGCCTCCAGGTTTAGTTCAATACAATCCATCACGCCTGAGCTGAAGATCAGAAGTAGCTTGGCCAACCCTCAGGAGACAACCAGGACCTCATCTTTGGGAGGTTCCGAGATGTTCCTTTTGTTGGACACACTACAGACAATTTCTGAAGATCAGGAAGAAAATGAACTACTGAGGGAAAAGAGTATTCAAGGTAACCACTGTCCTGTCAGTCTGCCAGTGATGCCGCTGTCATTATCAGAATCCCATCGTTTAAACGCTGGTTAGTTTTATAATTCCTAAACTGAAATTGTTTATTTTAATGTCGCCAGGAACTTTGTTTTCTTCCTTCTCAGTTACAGCTCAAGGCACATTTTAACAACCAGCAAGCTTTCAGGATAAATACTTACCAACAAAAACATTTCCCAAGCTTAACTGCAACATGAATATTGAAGCTATAAGGACACAACTTCCCAAGTAATTTGTCTAGTTCAATCAGTTTTTTTCCTGCGAATGCTGCAAACCTGTGGCGTACGTAATCCAAATGAAGGTTTCATTCATATGGCTCTGCATGAGCAACTTACCACATCAGTACTTACTTTTTACACAACAAAATACTGATTTTTCCCTCCTGATTACTCATACTACCAGCATACAGCAAAGATTACCAACCCCTAAAAGGATCATCCAGATCCAGTGTCTACTACATAATTAACAATAACTTGTAGCAATGCAATTGAAGAGTCTTTTGAACGGGCATAGATGGCAGAATGTATAGCCCATCTTTCTTTGTCATCCTAGAAAAGGGGCCCCATGCGGAGCTGCTGGTTGCTGAGTGATGCTTTGTAGTCTGCACCAGACAGTTGCACAGTACCAGCTGCATTGGCAGGTAGCCGAAGTGCAAAGAGATAGCTGCCAAGCTATGCTATACAAAGGGAGCGGTGCCAGAGAGAAAGGGACCTTTGCATGAAATCACCTTTGACCCCGGAGCCAGCATGGATCCCATATTCATCAATTCCAGACAATTGCATCTTTCATTCCACCACAAACTATGATTAGAAAGGGCCCATTTGTGATTGTGATTGTTAGTTTACAGTTCCCAGAGATTGGATTATTTAATCTTTAGTTCTGTTGGCAGCAATATTTTCCCTAACCTTTTGTAACGGCACGCCAGCGATAATCTAACATATGTATATGGGGAGATATGCGCACATGTACACACAGGCACCTCCCTTCCCCACCAGAACTGGGTGAATGGATACAAATAAAAGGGAAAAGCAGCAGCACACAATATTGATGTTGTTTGGCGAACACTTGGCTAACGTAAATTTTCTGAATTCGGTCTGGAAAGCGTAGCGCGCTCGCTGTGCAGCAGTGTCTCCACTTCTGGCCACAGAGTTCTGACGTTCCTACAGTTCTTTCCATTGATAGAAAAGCTTTTGCTTTAGAGAATCAAGATGTATCTGAGGCATTATTTTCACACAACAGCAGCTGTAATTGTAGAATTTTAACTCCAGGTTCCAGATTACTTTTTTTTTTTTAAATTTCTACAAAAATTGACCGCTTGTAGTACACGCAGAAAGAACAACAACATTGAATGGATTTTAAATGGACTCATGAAAAAACTATCAAAGACAAGTACAAGCGCTCTCTGAGGGGTGGGATGGGGAGACAGCGCACAGAATAAAAGCAGCAGGGAAGCGTCTAGGCCGGGTTCCTGCTACTGCTCTCCTGCGTGTCCAGCTTTGATATTGTGATTCCCACTGAAATCAATGGAAGAGCTCACGAGGTGCATGCGTGTGTCAGCATTTGGGAGTTTGGGATCTTAGTCAACGGGTCTTCAATACCAAACCACCCACATATCCCCGCAAACTTCCCACAGCACCTCCCTGAGCAATAAAGCAAGTTGCTGGCACAGCAACAAGCAGGTAAAGAACACAAGACGTCTGAGTATATAACTCTCAGCCGTGACTTTCCGTGGTGTTCAGGAGAAAAAGGGGTAAAACTCCCACCAGAATCAAATGAAGAACTAACATCTACAATTGGAAGTGAAGAGAAAAGAGGGAGGGAAAAAGGATGGGAGTCTATAAAACTTTCATGAGAATCTTTTTTGATCTGATCCTTTGGTCTTATCTCAGAGATGTTAGCTGACGGGAGAAAATCCCTCTACCTGAAGGCTGGCCGTATTGTGCTGCACCTGACTTCTGGCTCATATGCGAGACCGTCTGTTCTTTATTTTCACTCTGTATGAAGCTAATGGAATTTGCAGTTGATTAACCTCAAATCTGGAGTAATGATCCAGCCTGGGACTGCAGCTGGCAGTGCTGGGGTGATTTGTACTTCTTAACCGAGTAAGACAGCAACAAGTATAACGGCACAAAGGTAAAGATCCAAGATAGATGGGGAAACGTCAGAGGTGTGTTAAAGGAGTTAAGAACAGGACCCGAGAGTCCACAGTGTTCCCCCTCCCCATGAAGAGGTGGGAGCACCAACTCTTCAAAAAATTAATCACAAGATAATATAATAAAAATTATGTGGCTACACTTATTCAATGATATTCTCCAGGGGACACTCAAACCACAAGATTTACCCTTTCTGCACACTGAATCCATGCATTAGAAAAAGGTCATCTATTGAGGAACAGCCTCTGTAGAAAATTTAGGAGACACAGGGTCCCAAAACTTTCCTACAACTTTGGTTTGCGTGAGGGAAAGCAAAGTCTTCATCAGATAGGCACCACAAAATAAAATTCAGAGTAGAATTTTGTTGTATTATTTGTGTTTACTTATTTGTGCTGATTAATTATTCTGTCTGAAATATGAAAAATGGCAGCTGCGTCGCTGCAGATAAACACCACCAGAAAGCAACCAAAGCATTTTGTTCTTAATAGATGTGTTTCTGTTTTTCCTTCACAATTGTTCAAAGCTTCAATGAACAGAATTATACAAATGTGCACCAAACCTCGGAACTAATTTAGTTTAGCAAGTGCTTCACACATCTTCGTTTGCTGAACAATGTTAATTTCAAATCATGACAACATTCTTCCTTCCTTGCCTCATGACTAATACAGTGTTATTCAAGCCTCTCCTCTTCAGACACTTCAGATCTTTACAGATCTTTTCCCCCAGCTTTACTACCTGATTCCTAATTAAAATCAAACTGAGAAAGTTCCTTCCACTGGTGTAAATCTTGCAACCCCAGACAGATGCTGCTGAAGAAGGCATTACATGGCTTCCCTTCCATGGCATCATTTCAAAAAGAAACTTCTTCAAAGAGTTGGATAAAATGAACAGAGAGCTGGGATGAGCTGGGCTTGGTCTTGAGCTCTCGTACTACTTATTGGATAAATAAATTTTAATGTGATAGAGTGAAAATAATTTTCCAGTCTGAGGAAGATCCTTCTTTCCATCCTATAGAAGACTTGTTAAATTAATGACTACCAGTGGACTTTACTAGCACGGCATTGCTGTCTGTATTTTATTTATATATCGTGCATGTAAATATACATGTGCACACGCACGCACACACACACTGTGTGTACTATATGTCAACAACTAATCAAAAATTGTTTGCCCACAAGCATATGTGAAAAATTCATCTAAATAATTGTGCATTTAATTTTTAATGAAATCACAGTAATCCACTCAATTTATCAAACTCCTACTTAATATGGAAGGGTGGCGTGCGCAGAGATCTCTGTGTCTTGCACAGCGTGAGCATACGTACCACTTCAGGCATCCTCAGTCAAGTTTTATTATGAGATTATCTTGATTTTGAGATCACTGCTTTACTTGTGTGTGGAGTGAAGGAGCATATGCTATATGAGTAACCCATAGTGTTTGGCTTAAAGGCAAAATAAAAGTCCGCAATAAATAAACAGCAGAAAACAGCGCTGGTAGATGGAAGGACTCCACAGCTTGTTATGCCTTTCCTGTCTTCAGCTCCCTAATTCTGCAAAAGCTTATATTCATAAGTAACTTTTTAATAAAATAATGTACTGCAATTATAGCATCTGTCTTCAGATAATGTTGGAAACCCATTAATTAACACCCAACACCCTTTTTCAGGTGAGTGAGTTTTATTATTCTACTCTGTAGATGGGGAGGGTGAGACATAAAGAAATTAAAGCGATAGATTTGTCAGACTTCTACAAAAATCAAGGGAAACACGTTGCATATCTGCTTGTAAGAAGACACATTGGAGCAGGCACCTGCATTTTGCAAGTGCAAACACCTACAGCATACAAATAATAATTCCATGCTGTGCTTGTGCACACCCATCCTAGAGCGTGCACCCAGAAAACTCATTAGAACAAAGAAAGGTGCAAGCATGAACACATACGTGGAAGTGCAGGTGTTTGATTATTTCAATCCAAAGCACATGAACAGATGTTTGCATCAAGTTGAAATTGTCACCATCCTCCAAACTCTGCAACTCTGTCACTCCACCCTTATTGGTCTGTTTATTTCTCATATTCCAGAAGGCCTCGCCTCACACTGGTTTTCAGGGCACAACTTCCACTCATTTTGTCTCCAGCCCCTTATCCTGTCAAAAGGGAAAATAAAATTTCCCAGCCCATCCATCTTTCTGTTCTCAGGCTGCCAATCAGTCACTTTTTGACTAGATAAACACCTTTCAGTTAAGGTTTTGTGCTCCTCCCTTGTACCTCTGTAGATCGCTATTGCAAAAATATCATTTTTTAAACAGGATCAACTTCATGATCATAGAGCAGATCTGAAAATAGATGTATTGGGACACACAACAGAAAGGTGGACTGCACCACTCAAAGATGGGAACAACTGGTCCCATAAAGGCGTGTGGGTCCTGAGGGTAACATGCTGTGAAACCACAGACTTTGTCAAGCTCCACGTGGGAGATGTGAGAACACAAGTCTGTGGGACACGATGCACAATGGAGCATCAGACTTTGCTGAATCTGGTGCCAAAGGGGCACTTTGTCAGCCTGGTTTACGCTCTTTTTTTCTTGTTTTCCTTTTCTCTATTTTCATCAGAGTTTACAGCAAAGTCCCCTAAAATATTCCCTGAAATTTTGGCATGGAGCAGATGCAATGAAGAGTGGCTGCACTGCCGATCACGGGGGACATCTCACGGAGCTGGCACCGAGCCTGGGTTTGTTTGCCCACTGCTGTTGTCCTGTGGCTCTTTGGCCTCCTGCTATGGAGTTGCCTCAGTGCAGAAGAATTTGGGCAAATGAGCTACTAATCTGCAATTCAAACCATGCCTCTGCATCTGAAGAGAGGAAAACAAACCCGCAAAGTTATTTGTCTGTGCAGCGGTCCAGTTACTGGAGGACCAGAGCAGTTGGTAGCCCATATGTTACTGAAGGGGATTTTAAGTAATGAAAAAGAAACAACTTTGAAGAGAGATTTGGAGGAGAAGGAGAAAAAAATATCTTGTGATTTCCTGCCTTTACTCAGGTGTGATCTCTTGGCCACTGCTCTTCATAATGCCACAAAACATATTCTCATATCAAAGCCTGCCCTCCTTCCTGGCTCCTTTACGGTGCCCGTGCTGAACACTTGTGCTTTGGTCAGTTCTTTTCCTTCTATTCTTTAGACTTTCTCTTCTCGAAACAAACTGATATTAGAAATTAGCAAATGTCGTTGCCTTCACCAAGTACTTCCCACCCTTTCAGGCCCATGTCCTGTTCCACATCCTTCTGTGGAAGTAATTTCCCCCATTTCTCTGTGGGAGACTCTTAGAAAACTTCATAAAGAATGAGAAGAATGGGTGTCCATAGAAATAGTACAAATGCCAACAACTCTCCCTACCTCTGTAGTGAAAATGTTATATCCTACAAAATCACCTGAGACAGCTACAATCTCTGAGAAAGTTACTATTTTAAGTTAAGAATTTTTCATCAATTTTTGAATGTGAGGGAATTCCTTGGGTGTGTTAAATAATTTCTTATGCTACAGTTGTCTTCACTGTGCGCGGCAGACACCAAGCTGATCTTTCAAGCCTCATTTCCTTAGGAAATCAAGATAAAAGGAGGGGAAGCAACAAGTCCTAACGCAATGCTTGTAGGCATTGCAATTTGTCTGATCTGGAAGTCCTCATTAGAAGCAGATCACGAGTAAATTTGCAGTTTTACTTGTATTTGCTTATAATCCTTGAAAACTTGTTCTATTTGCGCTCCCGTGAAAACCTTGGTGATTCACCTTTCAGTCACTGCCCTGAGTAACCCATGTTTAACTTATTCTTCTTAATTTATTTTCCCAAATAGCATCACAAAAGAAGCGCACAGGCACGTTGTTTCTGTTTGATCCTGAGAGCAAACATAAGTGCTCAGTGAATGAACTCCTGAATGGGACAGCCTTTCCCCTTTCTTCTTGACCGTAGAAGGTTGATTTGAGTCACTTTGGAATACTCTGTATTTCCTTGACATAAAACCAATAAGCGATACTCTACTTTCCATTTCCTTTACCAGAACAAAGATGACTATTGATGAACATCAGCATATTTCCATGCAGAATCAGGTCCAATTGCTCCTGCCTAACTGAATTCTGGATTTAAAAAATGTGGAGAAACTCACCTCCAATTTAGTCACAAGCCCCCTCAGTTATGGAAGTACTCTGCTAGTGACCACGTACACCCTGTGTCTTTCGAGTTAATAGCATTTAAAGGCCTATCTGAGAGCACTATTCGTGCTCTTAATTTCCACAGTTCTATTGACAACCTCAATCTGTGTGTTCAGTTCCGATTGGGTTGTGAAATTAATATGGCTGTTTGCGTACGTCAGAGGTAACCTGTACTCCTTGGAAAGCAAGGGCATTGCAATTATTGGTAGTAAAAGTCTACAAAGCTTATAGTGCCATCTGTACTCTCCAACACTTCCACCCATAGCTAGTTATATTGCTAACTTTGCGTTTCACAGCCTCTGAAAAAAAAACCCAACCAAATACCAAACCACCAAAGAACAACGGACGTGCTTATACAGGCAAAATATTTTGAATCTCACTGCATTAGCCAACACATCTATTTCATCTGCTCTAATGGTTTTTATCTTATTGAGAACTACCCGTCAATAATCTACTCTATGGAAAATAGATCCAGAAATCATCACAGTGAATATAAGTTCTAAAATATTGACGCAAAAGAGCTATTGCAGGCTTATACAGCACCTGCACCTCAATCAGACCCGCTCCTGCTGCTCTGACATCAGTGGGAGTGTGGCAGGGCCTCTGCTTTTGGGGGTGGAGAAAGTATCAGCGTACTGCATAGGTAAAGTGTCTGTATGTACATGTACGAAGAGATCCAGCATCTGCAATGAGTTCTGTAATTATTACCTGCAGTGTTTGTGAAAGAGAAATCCCCAGTGACATTAAAGGAAATAACAAAGATTTTATCAATCCAAAACATGCTATTATGAACTAGCGTATTTGTCTTCAAATATCAACAAAGAAACAACTTGTTTCGTCCTAAAATCGTCTTTAAATATTCATCAGTGTCAGTGACCACATCTGAGGGAGAGGAGGGAAGCATGCTTCTAGCAGTGCAGCGAGATTCTTTTCACGCTGGGATTAAAACACAGGGAACCTCTCGATAAACCAAAACCGTTACCTTTTTCCTTTCATATGAAGAGAGGAAAAGCAAATATTTCCTTTCTCACTTATAAAAAGTTTCTGATTTTTTTTCATTCATGTGGAAAGTACTGGGACTTTGCCAGCAAAAAGTTTCAGGATATTCTTTTATTTTCGCCTCCATTTTCAATTACTCCCAGTATTAGTGGAGGACTTTCCTAGTGTAGGGGGATCAGACTGCCAGAAACCATCACAAGCATTCCGATCAGTTTAAAGATCCGTCCTGGTGTTTAAACTCAAATAGACAATTAGTCCCACAGCCTTTGGATTCAGATCAAGGCATCAGACCTTTCAGGCAGTGTCTATCTTTTCCGGTTTTCTTGCGTGGTCTGGTAGTCAACACAATTTGGACACCTTTGGATCTCAATCCAGTGTGTAATTTTAAATGTTGGTGAATAGCGAGTGGTAGTACAGGGACACCTCAGGTATAACACAGACCGAGGTTAGAAGACCTCCTATACATCCTTCACAGGACAGATCGGACTATTACTTGCTTTTCCCAACTATCACAAGGATTTCATAACCAGGGGCCATGACGAGCTCTGGAAATAACACACGGACATCAATAGTGAGAATGAGCTGTCCCGTAGGGGTACGAAGCTGCGCCCTTCTTCATCCTCCTCCTGGTCCGATAGCTATCCAACACAACCCCCTTCCCCCAGGTAATCTCTGGGCAAGGGTGTCAGATCACCGGCTCCTGGCTCAGAGGATAGCACTGGGAGTCCAGACAAAATTTTTTTGGATAAACTGACTCTTCTCTCTAGCCCTTCCTGAGCACGTCCTACGGCTACACCATCGTGTTACAACAAACGTGAAAGTTTGAGGGGAAGAGGGCTGAAGAAGGGTTAACATGGTGCATTCTCCTCTTACTAAAATGATGTCATTTCCCTCCCCCTCCCCGAAAGTATCTGTTGCTTGGCTGTTTACATACTAAAGTTAATTTAAAATATGTATTATAGACCTGCATGGTTTAAAATTGGATGAGTTCTCATGTCTGAAGATATTTATACAAATTTAATTTAAACCTACAGTGCTTCAGCGTTATTAAAAAGTATTGGTTTTAGCCGCAAACTACCCATTTTCCTTGTTTTCCCTATTTTCTCCAGAAAAATAAAGGCTAAGAAAACAGAAGTACTGATACGTTGTAGAAATTGTCCCAATGAGTTTATAATCCGGTGTAAGTTACACAGCACTGATAAGTAAAGGAAGTTCAACCAGACAGTTTAATCCTCCAATTTCCTGTCTTCTAATCAGCCACTGACTCCTCTGGCTTTAAATTAGAAACATTCATGGCAATATTCAGGACAGGTGAAGGGAAGAGAGGAGAAAACAACCAGGGCAAATACTTGTAGGTGAAAGGAAGCCATATATATAGAAAACGAAGATACTATAAAGTATGTAAAATGACGGAGTGAATACGTGTGTTTAAGTTATACATGTAATTTAGCGACTCAGAGAGAAGGAATCATTTTATTAAACACATTTATACAGCAGCTGAGGGGGGTATGAACACAGAAAAGTTACTGAATAAAACAAAGAAAATCCATGCTGCAGTGTTACACTTGGTTCACGCTTTGTTATTTTTATAGAGGCAGGAGCAGGATAATTATTAATACACGTATGCTTTTTGACATACAGCAAATGCTACGTACAAATCAGTAAAGCCACGTATCATCCAACAGCACGGGGGGATTACCATGATAACCTCAGATGAGAGTATGTATAAGCATGTATGGATAGATACGCTCAGTGACTTAAAGAAGTAATACTACTTTTGAGTGTTTCATGCTGCTGGACTTTTGAGCCTTGGTAGTAACAATTAACTTTCCATGTGATGAAATGAAACAATCATCAGATGTGCCGTTATTTTTAATCTCACTTGCAATGAGATTTATAGTGAGCATTCTATTAATTCTTAATAGATGGAAATACTATAACATTTTGAATTTTTTTTCCTGCATAAATTACCTGGGCAATTTCAGCCATTCCTCTGAAAAAAATAGAGCACAGTGGTGCGAAAGAAAAGGATTTACCAAGAGTTGAGTTAAAAACCTCTAAAGTAACAAAGTGACCACTTGAAGTCCAGTTGTGCTGTCTCTAATAATTTATCTTTTGACTTACGGCATCTAAAGAAAATAAAGGCATATGCACTGGAATATGGATGGGTAGCTGGATAATAAAACTAGAAAACAAGTATTTCAGAAAGTGACTGGAAGACCTGCTTTAACTGTCATATTCAATAACAGCAGTTTGCATGCTAACTCACACATGGAGTCATTTGAAATGGCTTCTTATTTATTAATGAGGTTTTTTTTTTCTTCAGATATTTCACAAAGGAGAACAGTTTGGGGTTTGGAACTGTTTGGACTGAGATAACTCAAATTACGGGTCAAAGTGGGCTCTCAGTCACTCAGGCAGGTAAACCTGGAGTTGCTCCGCTCCTCTTAGCGCAGCGACTCCAGGCTGATGGCGGTGTAAAGCCCAAGCAGAATTTGGCCCAGAGTCTTCAGTTTTGGATTGTCATTGAGAATTTTCCTCCAGTCCATACGTTTGCTGCACATATATTTCAATAACCCCGTGCAAAGGAATTTTGCAGATAATCCCTTATTAAACATATATAATAGTCACATCATATTGGCTTGCTAGAGCAAGTAATTTAAAAAAATAATCAACTTGAAATAAATGTTTATAAAAGTAGCACAGCTGCACATATTTTTTACAAATGCAAGACAGAGTACTGAAACTTTCCTCTGACTAACCCTTTAGTGTCTCTATGATAGCATCAAATTTAAATAAGAAGTGCCAATGATTATAAAATAATGATAATTTTTCCCAACAAACTAATTCATCTCACATCTTCTAACTGCTATACCAGTTAAAGTATTTGCTATTATATATATTTAAAAAATATATTATTCCTTCTTACACAAATTTGCAGCATTTTGGGGGAATTTTCTGCCAAAATGTCACACTACAATATAGCCAAAATAATAACAGTTTCTGTATTTACTTGATTAAAGCATAAGAAAAAAAATAGATTAGGTGTCGAAAGATTGCCTTAAAACTGTGGTGACAAATGCAATTATTGCTAAAATGTACAAATCCTGCGGGTTCTATTGAAATAGTTTGAAACATTCATAACTGCCTACAAGAAAGAAAAAATAACATTTTGCTTTTACTTTGACCTCTTGCTATTTGGGCAAGTATGATAAAATATATTAGCCATTCCATCAGATGGCTGGAGAGAAAAACTAGCTGTGATGAGGAAAAACGTATTAAAGGAGCATTAATAAAGATTATCTATGAAAGAAAATAAGGTCAAAATTAGAACTCTGCATTTTAAAGCCACCTTTCAAAAACGCAAGCTGCTTTGCCCAATGCTAAAATCCATTCATTTTACTAATCATGCAATCAACCAATCTCCATTATCTCCAGCTAGCTGGCTATAAACATGCTATAGACTGGAGTGAAAGAGGGAGAGTGTGAGGTTGAGAGACAGAGAGAGAAAAAAAAAAGAAAGAAAGAGAGAGAGATTACTACACCCAGCCTTTTATAAAGCTGCTTCTTTCATTATAACAGGTCTTTTCATCCAAATGACACAGAACCTTTAAATTTGGGCGTAAGACTCCAGTACAGTACACAGCTATAGCTTAAAACGGATTTAGAACCTGCTCCAGAAAGAAAACAAACTCCCTTCGTTTGACACACAAGTTGTTTACGATTCATTAAAAAGCAAAATTGCATATCACAGCGCTGGCAGCTGAGTCCATATGGGTGCAAGGGGTATTCACTCCTCTCTTTGTATGCTGGCAGTACCAAACCGAAGTTTAGCACTGCGCAGCTGAGATTGTGTGCAGCCAGACCGTGCATGAGGTAATTTTAAAAGCTTTATTTGTCTTTAAAAACATTAAAATCTGCTCTCTAGCTTTACTCTTGATTAAAAGAACGTGGAAAATGTGATGAGGTTTTTGGGGGTTAAAAAATAATACTTATCTGCTTTTTGTTGTACGTTTTAGATTCACAGGCTGTATGAAAAACTGCTTATTACTCCATCAATAATTGAAACTTTGTATGAAAATTATTTGCAATTAACACATCTATTGTAAAGATCTTGAATTATTCATTTCAGTTAAAAATAGCATCTCTTTCATCTAGCACAACTTCTACAAAAAAGGCTATTTTTGTGATTTCTTTTTTTTTATTGTTGTTCTCCTAGAAAATAAATGATGTGATGTTCAAGTTTAAGGAGAACTTTCCGCAATGTTTTATCTAAACAACAGCATGTGTGGTTATAAAACTGTTTATTTTTAGGCAAGTGCATTACTAAATGTTTCCAGCATTTTTACATATTACATTCACAGCAGTCAAACATCTGTGAAATAAATGTGACTGAACTGAAACTTCCTCGGACACTTTCTATAGGCTGATAACAACTGCCTAATAACATTTGAGGATACTTATTAAATAATAAACACGGACGTACCTCATCAAAAAAGCAGCCGATAGACAATAAAAGAGTAGGAATAAAATATACAAATGGCTTAGAATAAGGCAAAATCACAGCATGATACAAATCGTGTGGTTAAAACAGGCACTTGAAAACTTTGCTTTGGAAATGATAACTAAGAATCAATAGACTTATTTACAGGGGTTTAACAAGCTTAAAAAAAAAAGTCACATGAATAGTCAACAGTTTACGTGCATGCAAATACCCCTTCCCCCTCCAACTTCCCCTGGCAGAAAGTCTAATTGGAAAATCAGTGCTATAAGTAAAGTGGTTAGCCTTCCCCATCCCCATTAACCAAAAGCTGCATGTTACACTGCGCTGGCAACCGCTGGCAAACCTCTAATAGACGGTTAAAAAAAATGAAGAGTTTAGACAAAACAAAACGGAAAAAAACCCGAGCCCAAACACCTTTAAATACAAGCCACATGATATACACAATGGCCACCACCAAGCTGCAGAATAAAAACCTTCCGGATCTCACTTTTAAAAGTCTTTCAAGTCCTCAGAGGTCTTAAACTTTCCAAACGATACCAAAATTGGTCTGGTGCGGTGAGGGGGAGGGAAAAGCCCCCGACTTGTTTCAGCGTATCATACAATGAAAGTGATCATGCCTTGTTTTGTAATTCCACTCGCCAGTCCTTTTTTAACTGATATCTATGTGAAACGAGCTGAGGTTCACGGTCCAGTTAGGAGCGGATAATACATTCATTGTCCTGGCAGCAAACTTTTCCTCTCACTGGAAGAATTCACGCTTGCCGCAAGAATAATAATTACAGAAAACTAAAAATGCGCCGCTAACGAATTAATCCCTAACGGACAACACGCTAACGAGGGCAGTAATGATTTGAGGACTCTCTTCCTCACAACAGGACTTGCATCTTCTGCCACAATGGGCTATTGTGCATCCTCCTAACTCACTATACCTCTTATAGATTCAAGATGTCAAAGGTTGTCTGGCCCGGCTGACCATGACATGCTAGTTAACTCGTTCTACGGAGCACGTTGAGACTTTATTGAAACTTTAATTGAGCCCAAAAGCAGCTAGAGCCAGACTATGTGGGATCTGTAACACATGGCTCCAGGTCAGCACAGCCCGGTAACCTGTTCTAACGTAAACAAGCGGAGGGAAAAAGTTAGATCGGGGTCTCCGAGGAAAGGCAGCACCTCTCAAAACACGCTCCTCACACACGTGATGATTTTACACCACGACACTACCGCACCGTTCCAGGCTTTTACACTAATCAACTCGCTTTGTAACGGACTGAACTTTCCACCTCCCCTCTTTGCAAAATATTGCATGGTAAAAAATGCACGCGCACACGGATGCTTGAGAGCAGCAGATAAAGTAAAACAAACTGAGTATTAGGCAGCTGACTGAGACAAGTTACTCTGCACAAGGCTTTTTCAAACTACTTCTTTGCATACTTTTTTTTTTTTTTCCCCCCTTAAGGAGAATTGAAAAAGCTTCCCTCTGGAAACTGTAGTGCACATTAACGGTCTCCTGTTACACAGGGGAAAGCACACAAGTGGGACAAGTGTGAGGCTGCTCTACTGAAGAGTGTGAAAAAAATCAAATGTTAATTTGATAAATGTGAGGTCTGGGACATTTTGTCAAAGAGGGAGGGAAAGTAGAAAAGGGAGAAAAAAAAAAGCAGCCCTGCTGCCAACTCACCATCCACCAAGTTCTGGCCGAGATGTCGTAGCAGAGCTGCCATTTGATGGAGCCGTCGGAGGTTTTCCCTGCCATTATGCTGTCAGCAAGCTTCATCTGATGCTAACTCACGGGAGATAAGACACCTAATTGAGAAAACATTTGCACTGGCATGTTGGGCAACATGTAGCCCGGTCCATACCATATGGAATCATGGGTAAAAAAAAAAAAATCTCCTTGACAATGAACCAATCTCTCACAGACCCAGTGGCAAGGTGAAGTGGAGATGAAAAGTCATCTGCTCCTAGCACTGTCTTCTCCTCTCTCTCTCTCCCTCTCTCTCCCCCTCTCCCTCTCTCTCACTCACTCTTTTTTTTTTTTTTTTAAATAAGAACCCACTGCTCAACATCAAAGAGAGGCGGTCAAAATTAGGGCTTCATCACTCAGATGATTTTGGTCTGCATGGTTTTTCTTTCCTTTCCTCTTTTTCAAGAAGAATAAAGAGATTTAATAGGACAAAGGCAGGTAGTGGACTGCGGAGGGAGATCGCCACAGGCTATTAGCCTAAAATTTCTGCTTGACAGATGGAACTGCTTAGAGACTATCATGCAATGTTTTGGGTGTTTTTTTTTTTTTTAAAGACTTTCAGTCTGATTCAGTATCTGTTTATCGCAGCTACTTTTCTCATGTACGTGACCAGGGAGGGGGGAACAAAAAAAAGAAAAAAAGACTGAAAAAAAAGAGAAAAAGAATGTGCCTTTTTTCTTTCTTTTATAATTGTGCATATAATCATTTAACCAGTGAAAGGCAAACCAGAAGTATAAACTGCTGAAGTTTATTTCTCAATTCAGTGGCAGAAGCTTTCTGAAGGAATCAAAAGCTCTTTCATTTTTTTGAGATGTTAAAGTTTTGGCTCTTTTTTTACTTCTTGATTTTAGATATCAGATCTTATTGTTTAAATGAATGACTTTTCATATGAAGGTTCAAATGGCTAAAGTGCTCCTTAAGAATCAAACAATTCCCTTTTTATCTTTTTTTTATATGTTTTTGCTACCATATTTTTAAAAACTGTTTTTTAATGTTACGCTTTCTAATACCATCAGGTGATAACCACCAAAGCCACGCAGAGGCTTGTTTCTCCCTCCTGCAAAACTTCTCTGCAGAACTCAACATTTACAAGAGGAATTGACAGATAACTTGGTAAAAGACAACTCCAAAACAAACACTTTTCAAAAGTTATGAAATCCTGGTATTTTTCCATATTGAAATCCTGTCCTGGAAAGCAAAGTACGAGGTGATCATACATTTCCCCCATCTCTGTTTCCCACTTCTGGAGCACTATAAAGCCAACAAAAGTATTACTTTTATGACAGCTGCCTACTAAACAGGCAGTGAATGCTTCCCATTTAAATCACCCCGTGGTATCACACGGTGCGACGGTTGCTCGGCTATGACCACCACCACCTCATACCAGGGCACTTCCATCTATACAGTAGCGCCTTTCCTCAAGAGCTTGAAAAAATGAACTCCTGAACTGGCAAACAGACACTTGCAAGGAATATTTCTTAGGTCTGTAGAGCTATGGCTGATGTAACTTGCTCCCCCAGAAACAGCTATGCTCTGCCAATCTTTTTGCAATTTGGACACAAGAGGAAAATGTATTAAAAATACCCCCTCTATTGCAAACAATATCCATTTCTGTTTGTATCAAAAAGGGAGCTCGTGGGTGCACAATCCTTTATTTGATTGTTTTGTATAGTAACTAAACTATTCGGCTACAGCAAAATTACAATTCCGGGCTGCATAGATTACAAAACTGCCATTCAGTACAGGACAGAACTAACTTTCACTGAGCTTCAATAATACCTTCAGATTTCTCTGATGTGCGAGATGATAAGCAAATGATTTAGGGGAAACGCGACCCTCTAATGTAACATGCATTTTTTTTTTCCCCAGCCTAAATAATCCAACAAATACATTAGTTCTTGATCTATGCAACTATGCATCCCAGTTTGCATTTTTTGCTCCAGAGAGCAGGTACAATCCCACTGACATTTACAGGAAAGGGTCTGACTAGCATGGGAAGTGTTAAGTTTTAGTCAGAGTCCAGGAAAAAAAAATGGACACTGTGCCAGGAACTGCCCTTGCACTAGCTGGCCAAAGCATTTATCGTCTTCTGTTACTGCAGGTTCAGTAATGCTACCTGTCCTTTCTGTGGCTTGCTCCTTATAAAAAAAAAAAAAAATCAATAAAAACCCCTCCCTCCAAATAAATACACAAAATATAAAGTAAAATGCTTGAGTAACAATCAGCCTTTGAATTGGTGTCAGAAGCAGTTTTATCCTGTTCTCTCTACTCCTTCCTCTCGAACCAAACAACTTACCCCCACTGCTTATTACTTATTTAGTATTTCATACCCAGTTGTGCCGCACGTCATTCCAGTCAAGTTCTGATAAATCTCTATTCAGTCTGTCTGGTTTTCCATCACCTGATGTGGTTATAGATGTACTGACAAACTTTCTCTTGATTGCTGTATTAACCACTGCTTCGAGACTACTGAGGTCTTCCTATACCAATGCATGCCTTTACTTCCAAATATTAATTATAAACACACAGAATATTTTTTTAGAAGAGCATACACT
Organism: Syrrhaptes paradoxus; assembly: GCA_013400615.1. NCBI lineage: Eukaryota > Metazoa > Chordata > Aves > Pterocliformes > Pteroclidae > Syrrhaptes > Syrrhaptes paradoxus. Next base: position 27,423 of record VZTO01019903.1, on the reverse strand, counting down.
TCTCAGCTTATGAATGACAGAAGCATGAAACTATTTCCTTCCTGACGGTGTAGTAGTTCTGTGCAAAGCAATGAGGAGTGCTGTTGGTTAACAGTGTTTTAAATTCAGAACAATTAGGTGCAGTTAACTTTGCCATTGTTCTTTCTGATGCTGGGGATGGTGGGTTCTTACCCATAGAGCAATTATTCCTTTCATAAGCGGCTGTTGTTAATAGCATTAAAACAAGATTAAATACAACATGTTAAATATTGCAATTATTGTGGAAAATAAAATTATTTGGTGAGCATAATGGGGAGCAAATCAAGCATTTAACATGATCCAGGAAATGCTACTCCAAACAATTGCATTTGTTTTATGCAATTTTTCCCCTTTGATTGCTGACAGATGCCGTTTTGGAAACAAACATCTAAGTAGTTTTCCTTCAATCAGGAAAAAAACCACACACCAGAAAATGGCTACATGTTTTGAATTTAACTCTTGTCAATCAGCATTCTGCACAACACTCCCTGTGAATAGTTCTGGGACAAAACGATGCCTTCCAAAGACTAATAAGCCACAAAGATGTTTGCTTCTAAATCAGGCTGTTCCAAAGAAAGAAAAAGCCTTCGTGTGGCATAGACATTTGTGCAGACACAGCTGCAAAATAAAAATGCGTGCAACATATGAGTGATATTTCAAGTTGGAAATGAGTTAGGTGTGTGTATTTGTGGGCTATGGGGGAAGAGATTTGTTTTCTGACAGCTTTAGGCCTCAAGCAATGAACTGAAGCACTTGCCAGTTGCTTTCTGGCTTCCTACTGGAGAAGTGGCCAACTACCCACAAATAATTTCCTTAATTGTTGAGCGGAGTTACCTGCCGCAGCACAAGCGGTGCGAACGTGCTCCTCTCTACCTCCCCTCAGCAGCATGTTCGGCTGGGGTCATTGTTGCTATCAAACATACAAAAGCAGGGATGAACGCTAAAAAAGGCTAATAAAGTGTATTAATTCAGATGACTATATCAAGCTGGCATTTTACAGTCTACTGGAAACCGAATGCATGAGAGCATTAGAAATGTTGGCATAGTGGGTGGTTTCTCCAAATGTTGGCTTCTACTGTTCACGACAGTAAAAGAAATGCGGCAGAGCTGCGTGTAGCTCCCAGTGCTAGACACATCTTTAGGATCTTATTACTCTTTACCAGATTATCTATTAACTGCATGGTTTCTACTGCTCATTAACCCTTTTGAAATTCCCTTTGCCTCCCTCTGTTTCTTCAGCCGCAATTGCTTAGAACCTTTTCAGCTGATTGCAAGAGTCTGATTTTTAGATCTGTTCCTAATTTGGGAGGGGTATTCCTTGGGAAGCCTGAACTTAGATGAGTTACGGAGAGGATTTCCTTATCTCGAACAGTGACAATTAGTTCAAGTGCCACGTGAGAGCAGGCAGATCATTTTTTGGACAGTCTCTGAACTTATGCAAAGTTGCTGACAATAAGAGTGTGTGTGTGCTAGCTCTTGGAAATCCTACAATCCTGGCTTCAATCAAGAGGATCTGCTGTTGCTGAAGGCGTAAACAAGGAGAGAAGCAGCATGTGACCACTACTCCTGCACCTTCGAGGACTCCTGAGCCAAGACGAACACAACAATAAAGCTTCTACTGAATGCTTAAGATGTCACACACATTTCGAATGATCCTTCTGAATGCAGGAAATAAGTCCTTCCCCCTCCGCAGGAAAGTTGTCTTTGGACTCTGCATTTCCCTCTGTAGATCTCTTATATGTATTTTTTATCGCTCCCCTCTCACTCTTCTGATTTTCTCCTTGCCCTCTGTATTCCCCCTTTGCCTCATCTGAAACAAGCATCAAGATCTTGTTTCTGACAGAACGGTCTGTCAATATGGAAACACACTGACATCACAGACAGTGCTGTGACTTCATGTCTGAAAGAAACAGGAGGAACAGATGAAAGGAGTGCAGGGGAAGGAATGACACACACAAACATTTTTTAAAAAATAAGTAAAAATTCCTCTCTGTCAACGCAAAATGTAAGGGAACATAAACCAGTTTTATTCTTAAGACTAATTATAACCAACTATTTCCTAATCTGTGACCATAACTCAGCACATTTCAACATGCTCTTCATCTGGGAGAGGTACCCGTCACCCAGGAGCACGCGCTTTGCTGGCTCAAGGCCCGTGTGACAGCCAACACGACCTCTTCAGATGGACTAAACACGGATTAATCTGGAAAAAAAGCTAATATCGCACTCATACCTGGGAGAAGCCTTCAGAGGGAAAGGAGGACTGCTTCCCTGGACTAATCTAAAACATTTGAGTAAATGCCAAGTCATGGAATGAAAAATAAAAGTATTCATCAAACCCACAAACTCGATTTTGATGCAGCTGGATCAAAGGCAGCATCATCCCACTGAGGCGGGCATACAAAGCGCACCCAGGAAATATTCCTATTGAGTAGACATGAGTGGAATATCACCTTGCTATTATTTTCTTTTTTTGTGTGTGTATCCTAGAACCAAATATTAGCAAAAGTATCTAACCATTATTTCTATTACTAGATTTTCTGTGTAAGAATTTGGGATGAGTTAGAAGCCCTGCATTTCCTTTACTCTTTGAAATATTTATTTTTGCTCTAACATTAGAGGGCACCTGGAAGATATTTCTTTCCTGCAACCTCCAGAGCCACTGCAAAACTCTAATAAGGAGATTCATAACTAGTAGGAGAAGAGCTCAAGAAAACTAAAAGGTTAATATATTCTAACTAGATGTTGGGTATAGAATGTCAGATCTGTCAAATTTCATTACAGTTTGCTGCTCAATGAAAAAGATTTGATTTCTTTTGCCACTGTCCTACTATGTTCAAGTCACACAGTGCCAGCAGCAACCAGCCAACGACCACAGGCTGGCACTGAGCGGGCCCGAGTGGGAAGCCAGCCGCAAGGACCATCTGTTTCCGATTTCTAGCGAAGCCAAGATGTGCAGTGAAGTGCATTCCATTCACCCAGCCAGCCTTCTCCCTGCTCAACTTATTAGTGTTACAAGTGAAATTATCTTTTCCAAACAGCGGGGGAGCTATAATCCTTATAGAACAACACTTTAAAAAAAGGGAAAAAAGAGGAAGAGGGGAAAAAAGACAGAAAAAAGGTCCCCCAACACCCCCCTTATTAAAACATCTTTTGTTAAACTTGTCGGTGACACTGTTTGTAAATTTAATTGCCATGTTCACGGGTTTTATAATTTTAAAAGATGTTTTATTAAGAACTAGATCCTCTAAGGGAAGAATGAGTACATCGGTTCATGGGATCTAATGGAATAAACCATTCAAATATATTTAGAGTGTTATTTATGAATAAAGTTAAAAATGACAAGATGAATGCTCATTTAAGTCTCTAAGTGCCTTGAAATCATCATAGGTTTTAAAGTATAATTTAAAGTGAGAATGCATAAACAGCGCTAATTACATGCTACTTACATTGTTTCAATATGTAATGCATATGTTTAACCTCTCAGAGAAAGGATTGGTCTTGGCACAGTGATCGTGGGGATTTAAGGGTATGCTAAACTGATAACTGTAGAACGAGCTCTGACATAGGATATTGGTCTCCTACTGTTACCTAAATGCCAGGTGAAACCAAAGGATTTATAGAAGAGCGGGTGGAAAGAAGGGGAAAAAAAAAAAAAAAAAAGACGACACAATGAGGTGAAACTGAGAAGTTTATTTTCAAAAGGGGAAACATTTATCCTTTGACACCATTCCATTCCAGTGACTTTATTTCTAATATACCATGAGATTAATGATGTGGCTACTGTCACTGTGTCTGATGAACACTGGCAGAGCTGTGGAACAGTTGTTCCCTCTACTATTATTGGATGTATTTGTAAATTGGCATATATAACATGAACTTGTTCCACGTGCCAGCCAATTGGAAAAAACCTTATTCAGAAGGACAGAATTTTTGTTTTGCTGTTGAATTCTCTCTAATATACAGTTGGTTTAAGATTGGCCGATTTAAAAAATTGTTTAAATTAACAATGTTTGACAGTTTTCATGTCATATAATAATCTCAATATGACTCTTATGCAAATCAATTGCAGATAATTTACTTCCATAATTACCATCTTGAAACAGATTCCTGACATATCAGAGGTGAGTCAATATTCAAGCCTTTGCTCAGGGGGGCACAACTGCTGAACGTAGTCATGATCATTCACCATTCTATCCTCAAATGATTTATTCTTTCAAAAGTAATGCTGTCATAAAAGAAAAGACAGAATAGCTTGTTCCATTAATTTTCTTCATCCCTTTCAATTTATTTTTACAGGTCTCAAACTATTGCTGTGAGTGGCTGACACAACACGTTAAGAATAACTGTTAAGTCACCTCAAACCTAGTTATTAGGTGAACCCCTTCTTTGGGTTTTATCTTTTCTCAGTGTTTTCAGTGGTGCAACTGGGCACTGGTTGTTGCTTGCTGCAGGACATTATTTGAGCTGTGGCTAAATGGATATTAAACACAAATCGTAACCTCATTCTCAATTTTCTGTCTATGTATTCAGAGACATCTATATATATGTTGCTTATCTTTAAGGCTATCCTGCTTTGCCATAAGTAAAATGTATTTCAGAAGGGATAGACAACTGCCCAAAGTCTCCCTGGACTCCCTGGAAATGGCTTTCTTGCATAGGACCTACTGATTCCAACAGTGCTGGTGGACTTTCAGGCAGCAGTGCTAGATGGGTGCCTTTTATCACCCATAGCTCCATAAAAGACTGGGACTACTCCTTCCTAATGGAGACTTCTGTAATGCTCTCTGCTTATGGCTGTTCTTGAGGAATAAGGAATCCAAGACAGATGTAACAGTGACCATCACATTAATCTCAAACACCAAATCCCTCAAAGCAAAGGAAATATGAACAATTAAAGCAATAAATACACTGAATTATATGAATTTTCAGGGCCCTCAGTACTGACTCCAGTTCTACACGTTAATTTGTAATTCTCGAGCCATGAATAAGTAAATCCTCTTTTGTTTAGAGAACAAGATTAAAGTGCTACTAATATTAAAACCACTCGTGTTTGCTGGCTCGTATATCTATTTAAATACCTGTCTATTTCTTTGCTTCACCTCTTGAGTCTCAAACTTGTCCTCCCGACAATACCAGCTGAATGGCAGCCAGCAGACCGAACACCACAGGTAAATACCTAGAGAAGTGCTTTGGGAAGAGCTGAGCTGCATGTAAACAAATTTTACAAGCAAGTCTGGTATAATCTATTGAAGTGGCTCTGGATTATTGAGCATTTTACGGCAAGATAAGACTTTGGTGACCCTCAGGTATATTTACACTCTTGTGTAATCTAAACCACTGGACATCACACCACGGAAGAGAAATCTCCGAATGTAGTTTATTCAGCATNTATATTTACACTCTTGTGTAATCTCTACCACTAGACATCACATCATGGAAGAGATGTAAACATCCTTTTTTTTTCGTTAACTGGTCACACAGACAAAGGAACTTTGGAGATGAAGTTTGTAGCACTTGTGTCTTCTAGTGTGGTTCCTTCTGTTTTTCAGAACAGCTGATCAAAAAAAAAGAAACCAACCCACCAAGAAGGGAAGAAAAGTTTCTGCTAATCAAGTTGAAAATTTTTCATGAGTTTAGAACTGATGAAAATCTATTACTTCAAATGTTAGAAAATCAAATCTAATTCAAAATGTGGTGCACTGCTAGCAAACAGGAGGTTATGGTACAAATTCTAACTTTTATATTTTTTCTTGTGTTCACTAGACATTTCCTTTAAAATAGGACAACATACCCATTACAAACTTAATTCTTTATTGCCTTAATTCTGCAGACCTGACTTCTTTCCTGTGTTAAGGGACTTCTTTTTGCAAAGGATAACGCCACCCGGTAGATACAAAAGCACTCATCAGCATTCTGGGATGCAGATTAAAAAAAAGGGATGCAGGGACTACAGGGACTACAGAGTGTACCTTGATGCATTCCAGTCTTTTCCTAAGACAGGGATCCACCAGTAAGATGACACTTTCTGTCTAGGAAGGCTCCTTCAGAGGGGAGCCAGGGCCAGGAACAGTCCTGGGAGTTGCTAACAAATAACTTGCACCCGATGTTCAGCCTAATCATGACCCGCTTCTGGCCAGCACTGACAACGCTTTGAAGTTGACTTGCCATTTGGAATGCCTGTGGGTAAAACAGAGGTGGTGGCTCTTATGCTGCCACATCATCTGTCCCTCATGGGCTCTCTTCCAGCTCTGCGCTGGCACGAGTTTGTACCAAGCCAGAAATCAGTCTGGGCTTCATGGATGTCAAGCATGGAATAACTGTGAACTTGTCTCCATGCTTGGGATCAGATGTGCTCAGTGCTGAAAAGCTCAGGAATGCTTTCAAAATGTACTTTGAAGCTTATTTGGTAGGAACAGCTGGAATGTGTGTCTGCGTTACCAGCAAGCTGCTCTGATACTGCGAGCAAAAACACAAGCTGAGTCACAGTGGATGACAATGCTGCTGACAAAATGTTTTAAACTGGAAACTAAAACAACAATGGGATTATTTATGGGCTGCAACTCTTATTTTAATGTCAATAAATGTACTGGATAAATTCCCCTTCATTAGTTGGAAACCTCAGAAGGAAACAGAAATATTCTGGTAAACCACAAGCTTGTTCTTAGCAAATACATGGCTGCATTTCCACTGCAGAGGCATATCCAGACTGTTTCTTCCCTGGGACAATAAATCTCTAGGAGTGAAAAACAGAGTCTATAAAAGCAAGACCTACAAAGTAAGGGTGTGTGACACATGGCCCTCAAGGCTCCAGAGGATGACACTGAAAAGTACTGAGAGTAGCTTTTTTTTATTGTTATTTTTGTGAATGGAAAACATGTTTTCTGAGATCTACCACTCAACTGAACCCACATGGCTGGAATGAGTCCCCTTCTCAGTGGGAGGTGTTTCCTCTCTTATCTACTGGGCTGCAGACATCCCAGAGAGACTAAGGTGGTCTGACTGCCACATGCAGGAAAAAAAAAAAAAAAAGGAAAAAAACCCCAGAAATAGTGTGTTATAACTCCCTGATTTCTAAGATGCAGAAGGAGCAAGTCTTTACTTGTAATAGCTGGCTCCACAGATACCAATCATCAGCCTGGATGATACACTGAACGCAGAGTGCTCTAATCCTTCCCCATCCTAACTCCTGACACCCAGAAGCCTTCCTGAAGAGAGAGATCCAGATTTGCCACTGGGGCTCTCCTATTGTGTCAGAAACTCCAGAAGATCAGCTATGGTCAGCTTCTGATTCCTTGAGATAGATTTTCAAAGGCAGATAGAACAAGGCACAACATCTTGCCAAATAACACTGATGTCTCCTCACGTTTCTAGAGGGAATAGTTTCATGTCAAGATGGAAAAATCCGGACATCATGGTCACAGATTGCTTTTTTCTTCTGCTCCTCAGCACTAATATCTTTCTTTACTTTTCCTTTCTAAATCTATGGTTCTGTATCTTATCCTGTGCCTAATGGCTTGCAAGCTATTTCCAGAATTGAAAACGTGGTACGCTCTTATCTGTGCAGCATTTTGCTTATTTATAGCATGACACTAATGACACTTGGAATTTGCTTCAGAGGTTTTTTTTCTTATTGTAAAGACAAGACACACAAACAACTGTGTCTGGGTCTAAGTACATTCTTAACCCCATTCAATTTATTTCAGATGCTGAGTCCTAAGGCAGAGGGACCAACGACTAATAAATCAGGTGTTTCTTCCTTCAGTATGAGGCACCTACTGGGATCAATAAGAAGCAGAAGAAAAAAAGTTGCCTTGTTTACATGAGGTAATGCAGAAAAATAGCTACATATAGGAGGTAGGACCATATTTCACGATGTATTATTTCAAGTAAAAAAAAAGATATTATCTTGACTATCTGTGATGAACCAAGCTGTGGACAAGTCAATTGGAATCATGCTTCCTTTCCCCTCCTTTCTTCCCACAAAACCTCCCCTAGCCTGTTGACTAAAATCTGGTTTTCACTCAGTTTTGCAAATTATTTGCCCACACATTGGCTAGACAGTCTTGCTTCTGGGTACGTACCACGACTAGAGCTTTTACCACCATAATATGAGGATTCAATGCAAATAATTTGCACAGCATTATGTTAAGATGAAACACAAAGCAACGAGATGCCTACAAATTACAGATTCTTTTTAGTAACAGGGTAAATCCTGAGTCTTGAACGTGAAATAGTCATCACAGGAAGCTGAGGGAGAACTGTTTATCAAAGGACGGGAAGAAGCTTCACCACACTACTGCAAGCTCACAGGTTCCTCTGATCTAACTAAAACAACAATTATGTTTTTTATGAGTTATTTTGCCCCTCATTCTGTCTTTGCAGAAATGTAGAGCAGCACCTTCATCCACATATACACTCTCAGTCATGAACGGATATAGTTTTGCCCAGAGCACCTCATTTTGTCTTTAAAACACACAGAATCAGGTTCCTTCTTATATTGGTTCATCTGAGAATATAGCGATCACCTTCCTGAAGGGAAACAGTATTAACTAGAGCTGGTTTGTGTTTGTGCTGGAAGACCAGGGCTCCAGTGGATAATCCAAAAGATTATTCCACAGTGGATTAACCCAGACAACACTTATCAAAAATGTCACACCACAAACGTGAGCCAAGAATACGTTACTGGGAAAGCTGCCTGGACCAATGTAAAATTAGAGAAAATGGGAAAGTATTATGTATCAAACAATGCAAACCACTTCCACAGTCTGTAAACATACGTCGCTATAACTGCCTTTATATTAAACTAAAAAATTAAGAAAACTAAACCCTCTGGGCTCTCATATTCTTCACTCATACCTCGGCTGATATCTCACCGACAGCAGTAGCAGGCTGCCATCCTCCTTGAGGATGAAGATGAAAGGATGGGGCACTTTGCAAGTCCCATCAAAGATATACCGTACATTCCCTTCCCCTGCCCTTTCTGCACTTCACTATTGCTCAGACCTGCAGTCATCAGTTTCCCCAAGTCTGGGCCACATTGTCCAGCAGTATCAACACAAACTGATCCCACGGGCATTCCCACCGCTCCACAAATCCAAGCTTCTGCTCAAACCTCCCTTGCTCCATCACTCTGCCCTCTTTGCATTCTCAGTGTATTTGTTTTACTTTTCCTCCCACTTCATTCTGTTGCTCCCTAGTCCTCTGGTCATCCCCTGTCTAGCTCCTGCTGCCCCCAATCCAAAACAGTTTCCTTGTGGGGCTTCTAGGCCCACTCCCAAAGCAGAAGGATGAAAATATTTGGTAAAAGCTGCTGCTGCTGCTGTATCCAGGGATACACTTCAGTGAAAGAGAAGCTCTGAGATTATATAAAGAAAGAGCCTTTGAGTACTCAATAATTCCCCCCAGGCTTTAGGCTGCAGCTCCACCCTGCCCCACATGTATTAGCAAAGTCACTCACACCCTCAAGCTTTCAAACCCACCTCTGTGGCACTCTGAAAGTCAGAAAATGCTTGATTCATCCCACTTCATTGGGACAATACAAAGATACATAGAGACAAAGATAGAAAGCTGGATATTTTCACCAAGCTCTGTGCTTTTTGAAGAACCCACATTATTTGGGGTAGGGATCTTATTAACTTTATACTGCACCTAACACAAAGGGGCCATGAACGTGGATTTGATTTCTGGACAATTTCATACTGTAAGAAAATTTCATGCTAAATAAATGCCTACAGAAAAGATGGGTAAAGTCTGTCCTATTCTAAGATTTTATAACAAATGTACTATTTGGTGCATAATAGGCAATTCATTTTGCTATGCATTTACTCTATTTAAAACCTAAAGCACTTAAGGATATTTGGAGTATGCAAGACTATTATAAAATCAATTTCTATTCTGGTATATAACCCAACCACTTAAAGCCTTAATTCGCTACAATTCACTTTCTTATATTCTGACTCATTAGAAGTGGAACCAGCTACCTCCTGAATTCTGATAATACACTTCCTAGAGCTAAACTACTTAATTACTGCCTACCACATCCACTGTCTCCACTTGATTACCTACATTTATGCATTTACAGCATCAGTTCAGGTTGTTTGCACTTGCTTGAGAACCTGCAGCTTCTTTTTTTTCTGAGGTTTGAAGGAGGCAGACTTTGGTTTCGGTGAGTGATATCCCATTACGCTTTACAAATAAACAAACAGCAGAGTAACTGGCAGGAAGTCGTGCCCCTTCGGCGAGCAGGGCTCCATCTCAGCAGAGGGCAAACGAGGCAGCATCATTTTCACTCCGGCACAAAGTGTCTATTCTTGACTACTTGACCGAAGGAAGCGAAAGCAGAGGGACGACTACCAAAGCACATCTGCAGGGCTGTATTTTACAGGAAGCAATGCAGCTCCTCTGCAGATAAGTTTCACTGAAGAACAAAGACTGATTTTGTTCAGTGCTTCAAGAATGATGCATTGAACCAGGACGTAGCTTTTCAGTCCCTGAAAACAAGGATTAGAGAGTGAAACCCAATTTCTCCCTCACCCTTGTTCTAATTAGCTGCATGATTTTCAGATTAGCCCTGTACTTACCATATGAAGAAAGCTTAAAAGACACCCACTACTCTCCAACGAAGTTTTAGTTATTGATTTTGTAGACTACATGTTAGTGCATCTGAAATAAATGTCAGTGCAACAACAGCTAAACTAGTTACACAAAAGTTAGCCTCCGATGCTGAGCTGCCTTGAAGTGCAAGAAACAAAATATTTATGACTAAGAACAAGACAAATGGTGTAATAATACATCAGCAGGCAGTATTGTCACTGACTGCAAACATATTTTGAGCTTACATATTTCATGTATATCATATCCTCGGAGGCATACCACTCACTACAATTGCTTTTCCAGCAGCTCGACATTTAACTTGAAATAACGAGGTATGCCTTTGAATGATACAAGCAGCACTAGATGTAGTGGGAGCCAAAACCATGCTCATATTAGAAGCAAATAGCAGAGCAGATTACCTCTTGCCCTCTCTCTTAGCTTGAGCAGTATACTTCAGTAAATGCAGAAGAGACACTGTCAAGTACTTCTTTATAGTTTAATTTTCTTTTCTTTAATCTCCATTGCTTGTAATGCCCTTGCCCTCTTTAAAAGCTGCAGGATGAAATGCCTTTCTCTGTCAATTTTGTACTTTCCCTTTCAGCAAAGAATGACTGGGGATAAAAAAAACAAAAACACACCCTCAGCCCCTCCCCAAGAGAAGAATTAGAGACAAAGGTTAAAGATAAGAAGTTTTTATCAAAATTTAAAGGAACCGATAAGTTCAAAGGAAGGTCATCTGTCCTGCTCCTAATTATTGCTCATTTCCACTGTGCCCAGCTCTGTAAAAATAGGGGAGCATTTTATAGCACACTCTAGCCTACGGTTTATGTGACAGTAAAGTGCAGCCTTGGAGATAGTTGCTCTGTAAGGAGGACAGCAGGGTCTTTTCTCAACTTTTTTTATTTTTTGGCATTTCGGGAGCAGAAGTTGTGAAATGTGATGAGAACAAGGTAACAGTGGTCTGGGGGAGGTCACTGGGTCTGAGCGATATTGCTACAACAGCTTGGTGATCTTTATTCTGAGACTTCCCCTTGGTGTCTGCCTGATCCGGAGCCGGACCGTGACTGGAAGCAAATGCTGTTTGTACTGGCTCAGGACAGATGCAATCACCTGGGAAGGTAGGCTGAAGGCTGGATGTTTACTCTGGCTCGGCACTCCAGAGTTGGAAGCTGTGTTGGTGAAAGGGAAAATATCCAGAGCCCCTGAATTTATAAATTGTCAGCCTCAAAATTTTTTGTCCTAACTGCAGTGGAGAAATTGTCTCTTGGTGGTTATTGGTAGAAATTTTCCTTTGGTTTCCTTTGGTAAGATTATTATTTTCTTGGTAACTTAAAATCATTTTTCTGCAGACTGTTATTTAAACCTTTTTCCCTTGGTTGTGTGCTGTGTATCACGTATAGGGGTGCTCCTTATGATTTAGTCAACATATAAACATCACATTCATGATGTTGTACATTTCTGTATATAACCTATAATTTGCATTAGCTGTGGGACTAAATTGGATTTAACCACTTTCTCTCCTCACTTGTTATAACTTTGTAAAAGAAACAGTGACACGAGGAACAAAGATCTCATCTCCCCAGTTCCTTTCCTAACCTCCCAGTCAATACAAGCAATTCAAGAGTTAATTGGATGGCATCCCATCTAGTGATCACTCTCTAATAAAACATGGTTACACCCTTTCATTACAGTAGGCATTTGGGTCAGCAGATGCCATAGTGGCAATGAGAAAAATCTTTGCCTGCATCTTTTCTAGCCTTCCCTGTAAGCTTCACCAAAATTCCCTCTTTTATCCTTGTCTTTAGAGATCCCCAGGGAAGCAGCTCAGCTCTCCAACACACTGAACAACATCAACCCTTAGGCTGATTTCTCCAGCCCAACATGTGATACACTTAAAATGAACCATGAAAGAATCGAAGACCAATTCACAGCACAGCTAACAACTCCATTACAACAGACAAACCTCAACCAGCAGCTGAAAGTTTGCCAAAGGAAGAGACAACTGCTCTTCAAGGAAAATCAGCGCATCACCTAGAGAAAACCATTTCATAAAGCAGTACCTTTCAACCTCTGGGCCATGGCTTACAGCAAGTTCAATAGCTGCTATGTTTTTTGCTGCCTACTTCCACCTTCTATCTGTCATGAATCTACTGCAGAAATCTGAAACGTAGGCATGCACTCCTATGTGTAGAAGCAACCAACATAGGGATGTAATTAAACTCCCAAAAGCTGGTCTTGTTTTCAGTTGATTGCAGCAGGTGGGGATGTCAACACTGGACAAGACGGTCTTGGAAGTAAGGTCAAGTGTTTCCTCATTTAAAAAGTGTAAGAAATAGTCCAGAAAGAATTTGAAGATTAAAAGTGACTAAAGCAGAAGATGTAAATCAAGCCAACTGAATTTCCAGATAGGACAAGCTCAGTGGATAAAGGCTCACCATCTAATATTTAGTACCGCGACCACTTCAGTGTATTTTTCCCATGGTATTTCCTCACACTACCCAAGATGGGAGCTGCCTGTAGGAAGTTACATCAGGGAGAGATTTGGATTTTAATGGGGTTGGGGGTCTGCACATCAGCCACAGCATCAGCTGATCCATGGGTGTAGCGTGTGCCATGGTACCGGCTGATGCTGCTGAAGGCAGAGTCCAAGCACAATGACAAGATGTGTCCTCTGCACGGACATCCTTCTTTAGTCACTGTGCTTGTGGCCTCCTGCTCCTTTTCCACCTTTCTTTCCCTCCTGGAACAAAAAGGAGGAAGGGAAGAGAATAGCAACTGGCTGTCAGCTGGCTCTGGAGGGAAATTAGGGAGAAGAAGGAAAAATCCCCTCCGAGATGGTACTTTTTGATCCTCTCTCTGATCGGTGCAGTGGCCTAAGGGTACTGCTGCAGATGTGCAAACGACCCAGCAAAAGAAGAATGAAGCCAGGAGGTGAAAGAAACTACTCCCACCTAGCTACAGAAGATATAGGTGTTGTAAGACATCCTTTTGTCCAGAAAGCTGCTGTGAAATGCACTGGTGGCAACTGGGGACAGATCCTTTCCCATCCCCGGGTATCCTCCAGACTGTCCAAAAATTTGCTGGTTGAGAAGACACGCAAAGCGTCCAGCAATAAAGAAAATATTAACTGCATTTTTAATGCTGTAAAACCTTTTAGAAGACTTTTAAACCTTTCACAGCAGGACATAATTAACTTGTTTTGCTATCTGCAAAAGGCCTGGCCTCCAAACACGTAATTAAGCAGTCACCAACTGCAAAATTGGTTTGTTTGGTTCCCACACTACACAAATACCGTTAAAAGCTTTCTCGTTTGTCAGTTGTTGCACTGTAATTGACAGGCTATGGGCAACACTATTATGAGAGTTTGGAGCTTGAAGACCACATCCACATCTTCCCATGATTTCCCCACAGTGAATATTTTACTCGGTGTGTTCTCCATGGTTTCAGTGGCTGCATGCACTCAGGTAACGTAGCAACTACAACTTTAAATAAAAGATTTAAAGCTTGTTAAGCATAAAGGATCTTTTTCTTTCTTTATGAGGCAGACGGTTATGATTTCCTGTAGCTAATTATACCATCTCTAGTCACTGGAAGGATTCACAAGCACCAGCATATGCAGAATGACTGGCTACATTTTGTAGCTCAATTCTTATGGACACAGATATTTGTCCTGGAGACCAGAAGCACCATATGCTCTAGGAAGCAAGTGCTGGGGCTTCTGCGCCATCTCACTTATTCCTCAGACTACCCAGTGCACTGACTATCCAAAACTTTTACACGTAAGCGAGAAGTATGCTATTGTATGTACTTCATACCAATGAGAAATTTTTATTCAGAGATAATGTGTGATCTATTAAAAAAATACAGGAGATTGTGTATAAATCACTTAAGCAAGTTCTCTTCAAGCTTTCCAGTAGTAGCTTCTTGGCACTACCAATCAGCCAGACAATATTTTCAGCACAGTTGTTATTGCTGGAACTTCAATTCTTTATGGAAAAAAACTCAGATTACAAGGATGAAAAGAGAACTATATCAGAAATATCTGAGAAAAGAGTTGAATGATATTAACATTCTCTTACAGGCTCTCCAAACTATAATCTAGCAGCACTTTAATGCTCAAGGTCCCACAGGACAGTTCAAAATACACAGAAAGATTATTGCTCGCTGTTAAACATACCAACTAAACTGAGGCTTTTAAATCCCATCTCTGAACAAGGGTCTATGTAAAACAGCAAAATCCTTGGAGGATCACCAGAAAGAACAGAAGGAAGATACAATACTTCTGTGTGCTTTTGTGGGTGATAGGGGGAACCACAGTCTGCTCTCACAAGAATAGAGAGGCTGTTCACAATCTGGATTTGTATGTTCCGGCAGGAATTCCTATGTGCCAAAGACCAAAGGTCCAGACTAGCTGATGTCAGGAAAGAGGAAACATCTCAGCTTTGAATATGCCGTGCCAGGGTGTTTCACCAGCACTTAGCTCATGAAGTTTAAAGAAAGAGCAGCAAATGAAACTGCTTGAGGAAGCAAGCGGTGGGCCTCCATGCCGCAGGGTACCCCAGATCCTACAGCTTTGATTAGTTCAGAAGCTTACTGAGGATAGTATTTGCTAGTACTTGCTCTTCAGAGTCAGGCTCCTCTCAATCTCACTTTTCCTCTTTCCTGTGCATTGCTCATCTATGTTAAGGTAGATAGGTAGCCTTCCGTACCTAGTCACAAATGAAATAGCTTTGCTATCAAAAGGCTGAAGTCACAATTCTGCTTCCATCTCTAGGGTTGCACTTACAAAAGCAGACAAAACTAGACTTTGGTTGTACCTACATAAAGTTATTGTCTTACAAGAGGTGCCGTGGAATTACGCTGGTGTAAGCTAAATTTAGCCCCTGGAGTTGATGTTTCAGGGGCTTTAATGAAATGGTAATTTTATGTGACTTTAAGTAGAATTGGAAAACACTAACAACCTTCTACTCATTTTTTCTAATAGGCATATGTCTTTTTTTTTTTTTCCTAATACTGTAAGCATCCATTCCTTCAGTTACTTTGTGCTTTAAATTGTTGCCATTTGACTTCTGTGGTTTTGGCACCCATAGCCAGCTTCACCTAATTAACACAGAATGAGAAAGGATTTCTGTGCATTTAAATACAAACCAACATGGACAACATTACACCAGCTTCATCCACCGAGAAATGCAGACAACTTGTTCTCACCCAAGCAGCTGCAGACGCATTGCTCGATGCAGTGTAATTACGACACCTTTGCTAAACCCACAGTATTAGTTCAACTGAGCTACAGCACACTGGAGCTAAAAACTGATCACAACGCCCAGACAAGATTGCCAAGGTGTTCTTGGCAGAAGCAAAATTGAATCTGCGTTACAACAGTGCAAGTGCTCTGCTGCCATACCTGACCTTGTGTCAGTATTTCTGCATAAGCTCAGGACAGCGTATTGACTTGGATGAAGAAATTCACTCTTCAGTGAATGCCGGCAATTTGGAGTTGTACGCTTTGGTCGCATACAAACAGAAACACCTTCACATCTGAGCATAACACCATACATCTGAGTATAACACTGTTGCACTATTATTACACAGGGTACTCGGAAGCTGCAAACTACATGTCACTTGCTAATCAGAAATAAGAGGTCACTCTAGCCTTTTATCGACATTGCTATTTTAAAATAACTAAATGAAGTTGTTTTACAGGTTCTAGAACTAATCAAGAAATTAGAAGGCTGTTAACAGAAGCCCCACATATCTGGCAAGTAAAAAAACTTTGAAGGTCGTGTTCTGCCACTCCTTAGTACTCCCAAGTTTTTTTGCAATCAAATGCATCTTGGCTGCCTATATCAGACCTTGAAACCAGCATGTCTCTGTCTTCAAACGTTCCTCATAGAGCAAAAATGCTCTTTTAAATGCTGTTTTATCCAGCGTCACCTGTCGGGGGAAGAGTGGGGTGGGTGAGATGGGATGGACATACTTAGACTTTTCTGTGCTCTCAGCAGAAGTTAAACGCTGCAGAAAAATACATCTGGGCTGCTCTGTGTGCCCCCTTCCTGCCACTACAGTGTACAGGAACTGGACTGTGGGCAACCCACTCTGCAGGTAACGTCAATCTTGGCTCTCCCTGTCAGCCCCAGCTTGTCTTTTTAACGCTCTGCGGTTGTGAGCAAGGTGGGAGGCCCAGGGTGGGGACCGCTGGTGCGCCAGCACTCCCACTCTGCTGCAAGGGATAATTCCCTGCTCCTGGGCACTGTGCCCCCTTCAATCACTGCCGACCTGAGGGGGGGTGGCTATGCTTCAGCTCACCTCGGAATGAAGTTTTGGAGGAGGATCCAGGCGATTTGGATGGTGTGGGATGGATGTCAGCAAGCTGGGCCCTGTGTAATTAATGGTTCATAAAGATTTCTGGTATCTGAAATGAGGCTGGTGATGTGACTGCATCAATCTGTTCCAGGGGCTGATCAGAGGCAGGTGAGAGGGATAACAGCTCTGTGCAATTGGGGCTGTGCCCAGGGAGGGGTGGTGGCCAGGCTTCTTATAGGTCTCCTGCTATTAACCATAACACCCCCTTCATGCTCTGGCAGTCAGTGGAAATGGCCCCAAAATCAAAGGCCTGCAAAGGACAACAAAGGTCAGGTATCTTAGAGGCATATTCCTCATGTTTGTGTCAACTGTTCCTCTTCTGTGCTGGAAAAGCAATGTCAGACTAAACAAATAATGAAAAATGGGGCAGAGTTTCACTGAAGCAAGGTAATTTTCATCATGGTGTTTGCCTGAAATAGGATTTACCAAATCATCCAAAACAGGTATTCAGAATTCTTTGTGCAGAAAAGAAATAACAGAACAGTGACACTTTTTTCAAATACTAAATAACATGCAAACAAGTGACCCAGCAAGAGCTGGGTGTGGAAGAAATATTGCCTTCTCCTGAGAAGTTCTGGATTTTGTGGGAAGAAACTTCACAATTGAACCTCATTCACTTCATTTAGAATTCTACTTATTTTTTCCAACTACTATTTGAATTAATTTTTTTAAGAAAAAAGATTTAAAATGGCTCCTGACCCTTGGAAGATGCTTTATTTCTAATAAGGATTCTTTTCAAGAATGCTTTGATTAAACAAAGAAAAAAGGAAAGATGAATAGACAGCTAAATATCCTCTAATATGAAAAGTTAATAAAGAAAATGGTTCTAATATTTCTTTCTCTGATAATAGTACCATTGTTTTGATTTTAGGGGCATAAGCAGAGCACACACTCAGCACTGCATTCCCATGACTAAATCACCTGTAAGACTGCATTTTGCATTTGAAAGCTCTTTTACAATGTCTTTCCCAGAGTAGATGCCTCTGCTTCTTTGATGCGGTTAAGCAATTTTGCACAATCATGTAATAGATTAAATTAGACTTAGCCTTCCTTGAACATTTTTATACTAGGTCTGGGTTACAGATGGAGCTCAGCAACCTCAATTCTCAATGAGGGCACTTAGCACTTTGCAGGAAGGGCTTCACTTGAAGAAGCAAAAATCAGAACACAAACCTCTGCTTGTACAGAACAAATATACTCCACTTCCCTGTGGCCTCACTTTTTTTTTTCCCTGTCACCTATGAGCTGGAATATCAACTTGTGCCATTTTCTGTTATTCTATAAACACCATTTGAAGGTTGGAAAACAAACAAACCAACCCACCCCACTCCACTTACTTCCCTGATGTAGTACCGCATTAAGGGGATAGAGGCTTTGAGTGAAAATGAAAAGGTTGCAAGTTCTTTTGTGTAGCCAACAAACTACCCACTCACATCACCGACAAAGCAAGGAGCCAGCAGCAGAAAAAAATGAACACTAAATAGTTGCTTTCACCTTCAAAATTTTAATAGTATTTAATGAAGGCATTAATCAGCAAAAGAAATGTTGTGTGGATATTTGCCATGACATACAATAGACTCAGGGAGTCCATTTGAGGGAAAAACACCCTTGATCAGGCAGTCAGCACCAAATAACAAAGCAGAGGACATAAGCATTGCACAAGAAATAAATGCAGTAATCAGGCCTGATTTCCTGCTACCTGGCTTGTATTTAAAGGCCTGGTTCAAGGTGCAAATGGGAAGCTTCCCTTTGATTTCAGGAGGCTTTGGCTGTGTGCTGCTTAATAACAGCTTTGCTAACAAAGTGTCCATGGCTTACCAACTGCGACACTCACTTCCTGGCATTTTAAAGCTTTTCTAAATATATGGGAAGTGTCTACATTTGGATTTTCTTAAGAACAAGAAAAAAAATCCCACCAACTAGCTGACACTACCTTAGCCAGCAGAATTTCAAATACCTTTGTACTCATAGCGTGTGCCGAGATAAATACTTTTTTAACATTGAAAAGGCGGATTTTGGCACTTACCGCTGATAGTGACTAGGGGAAGAGCCTCCCTTTGCTCCTACACTACCAGCCTGCCTGGGCTGCGTCACCATTCACACCCCTCTTCCTTCAAGTCCCTGTTTGCCTTGTTTTGCTCTGATAGCAACCAAAGAATCTTAAAGTGAAAGTTATTTGGGTCAAAACTGTAAACCATATGAAACCCCTAATATAAATTAGGCTTGTTTTTCTTTTTCTAAGCTTAGTCAGAATTCTAGCCAAATTGGCAAACGTGATCAGAGGTTCAGGTTGGCGTGTATGAAACAAAAATCCCCTCAAAATCTGAAAAACAAGTCGCTTTTGCCTTATTTTAGGGAGAACATTAAACAGCTCTGTATAACAGGATTAAAATAAATTTACCTTCCAGGGTCTGAAATTTCTTCCTTCGGGTTTAAGGATAGTTTTATTAACATAAACTGATGCAGGATTAGACCATAAATATTCAAATCCCAACACTTCCTGGAATTAATCTAGAAAGGGGAAAGTTTCAGACTGTTCTCTACCTAAAATAAGCTATTCAACCAATGTGCTTATATGGTCCACTCTTCTCATAAGTGATTTAGAAAACGGGATACTGAGATACTAGTTAATTTATCTTCAGCATAATTCACCCAGAATATTACAGCACTCTGGTCTGAAGGACAAAATTACTTTGACAAAGTCGTGCCTAGGGGCTGCTCCATGACATGTTCAGAGTCCAAGATCTTTGGTAGATGTCTGGAATTGACAGTGACTCAATACATAAGGATATCCTTTTGTATTCATTTGTGTGATAACCTCACTTTTGTTGGCACAGGAATATGTTGTCTTTTAACCTGACTTAAGGAGCTGGCCCTAGAATTAGTCTTCATCATTTTGGATAGCAAGTTGGAATGAGGATAATTTTGACAGATGGCATCTAGCCTGTCTAATATGCATTTTACCTGCTCCATAAATATTGATGACTTTAATACATTCTTGTTCTGCCATATGCTTCTTAAAGGTACACTTCCAAAACTTGACTTGGCTGTGTGACTTAGATGGAATTAATCTCCATTTTGCAGTACTATAAATGAGATCAGAATCATGTGCATTGGGTCTGATGTTGGAAAATTAAAAGGCGGGGGAGCGAGGAGGGCACAAGGGCATAACTCCAGCAGCTTCACATCCTAGTTCCACTCTCATAGTCCTGAGGTCATGGACATTACAGAGGGACACTGTGCGAGTGTAAAGTATCTTCATAATGTAAACCTTACTACACAGAAAGGAGTTCTGGGCAACGGGAACCCTCTGCCTCCTGAGGTCCTGCCACTTGGCCAATGTTTGAAGCAATATCTCCCTCTCCATTGTGAAACCCTTCAGCTCTGTCAACTCCTATGACTGCCATACCAAATGCTTCTAAGAAAAAAAAAAAATATCAGAGAGAAGATGCTCTTGTTATACACCTACTGAACCAGTTTTTCTAGACCCAAAACTGTACAAGCACCTCTTGCCATGCAGGCTGATATGAGGTATAGATATTCCTCACTCTTTCCTATGCCCTGCCATTTAAAGGACATACAGCTGCATGCTTTTGGGAGAACTGTTTGCTTTATATAAGGACAGCTTCTTTGAACTCTGTCATTTCCAAGGCAGATGGTGTACAGAGTGACTATTAGCTCTCTTATTAACAACACCACTTTCCTGCTTCTCCACCAAGGTTACAGGCTGGTTCACGGTGCTGTAACTGAAATGGGAGTGGGGCCAGGGCTGCTGGCAGGAAAAGGGAAGATGTAGGTTAGTGAAAGCCCAAGAAACATTCCCCCAGGCTCCAGTAGCCTTGAAAAAAGCAGCACTGCTTCCAATGAGAGCAGCCTCATACCCCATGGCTGGAAGAAGTTGGCTTTGACTCCTAGCAGTTTTTCCTCTGTTGAATTTGCCACCTTGTTTCATCCAGAAAAAAAAGGCAGCCTTATCACTGTCCCTCTTCACATTGCGCTTCTGCTTCTTCCTTTTCCCACTCTGATTAGAAATTCTTCGAATAATGCCTGGGACATCCTCTGTGCATATAATTTTTTTAAGCTATTTTGTGATATGGCTGAATATAGCAATGCAGAAAAAATATGGCATGTACTTCATAGTAAACTGGAGGAAATCAGAACAATGCTTCAAAATTTAATAAAATACTAAATAACGTACTTAGGTTTTTTCAACAGTTAGAAATGATATAAAGGTATCATTTTTACAAAGAAAACAATAGTTTCAATCAGAATTTGTGCGAGTTCCCAGTGAAAAGGATTTTCTCAAAAACAAAAATAATGAAAAACCTATAAAAAATTACAACTTAATATAATTGCATTGCCTCAAAAATCAATGAAAGAAATAGTTTTCTACTCTGCCAGGTCCACAATTTTTTCTAGCTACTTCAGCAAAATGAGAGATTACAACTTTAAAAGATCAGTTATGTTTATAATATCAGCATACACTAATATTTTCCCATCTTTAAACAGTTACTTTGATTTTTTTTTAATGAATTATCTGGTATTATTTATCCTTCTTTTAAAAGGGGAAGATACAACCATAGCTTGCCAGCAGAAGAAGGAAAACAGAACTAGAAAACCTGCTGAGAATATTTGCAGCATGCTTTGCTTGATAAATAATGACCACTTCAGGGCTGAGCATCTAACAGGAGAGGTTAATGGTCTCGCTGATGCATGGGTACATTAGTAATGGCAGAGGCTCCGTTTGTTGGCACTGAAATCTGACAGGAGCCCATCTACAGCATGGTGCTTGCAATAGAAATATAGGCAGCTAAGTGCTTTAACTTTGCTGCCCAAAATATATTACAAAATGACTCCAAGCACCATACAAAACTGTCAAGGAGGTTTCTTTGCGAAGTGTATTTATGTAAACTTCACATTAAGTGAATAATTTCCTAGCCTTCCTGTTTTTTTCAGCCAAATTGTAAGAGGCTTGGTCTGTGTCTGCTCTCACCAGTTTAACTGGGCTTTCAGCTACATCTGTGTGTAAGGCTATGAATAGAAAGAAGCGAGAGGCTTGCTAGAAGAATTCACACAGTCAGAGCCAGGATTTATCCCTGTGCACTGACTTACTACATAGCAGCAGCCACACAGGTTGGTATTTATCAAAACTTAGAACTATGATGACAGCACTGTCCAGAAAGGCGTGCTGCTTGCTGCAGAGGGACTGCACCATGAAGGATGTTTTGATATAACTTGATGTAAGCCATGCAGACTCACAGAAGCAAATGATATTCCGTATGGAAATGGAGCCTGCTTTCTATACATTCAACACGTTCGCTATGTAAGTTACAGGTTGGAAAGGCTCACCTGACCATATTATAAAAAGATATATGACTTGGAAGAAAGCCAACAACATAGGCCTGTGAGGGGTTCAAAAATAGGTCAGATCCTTGTGAGATGTAAACCAGCAAAACATCACCGGCTTTTGTGTATTCAAATCAATCTTTTAACAGCTAAGAATTCATCCTTGCTTTGGTTGGATGAGACACAAAGGAAATCTGGATACCACAAGAGGAGCTGGCATTTCTGAAGCCAATGGTAATTTCTGTGTTAGCCCATAATAAGAGCTTTAGAGATGTCCGGGAGTCAGTACTCGGCTGGAGCAGAGTATGCTAATTTGTGCAGGTGCTAAAACACAGTAGCTTGGCAGCTGTGAATGGGAAACAGAAAAATGAGTGCTTCTCCATCTTTCAGTTGTGATTTGACATCTCTAAGTGCAGGCAAAGGCTCAAACAGTTCAGGAGGTTGATTTGACCAAACACCCAAGAAGGAATATATAAAATAAAGCAGAAACACAATGACGAATGGCTTTCCTTGAGTGGCTTCCAGGTAGACCAAACTATAATGGGAAAAACCTCTCAGAGCTGAGAGCTGGTTTATTTGCCTTTTTTTTCTTTTTTCTTTTACCACTGCTCATTTAGTACCAGCTCTGGAAATGCCAAGCCAAATTAGAGCTGCTGTGGCAGCAGAGTTTAGCCAAGCATCTGCAACCCTCAGAGGAGGTGAAGTCTACTGTTCAGTCTTGGGTAAAGCTTCTGGTACTATCCTTATTTGATTCAAGGAATTTTGTAGGTGCTTAGTCATTTGTATTTCTGCAAGGGTTTAGCTGTGATTACAACAGCAGTGGACACTGAGAGTTGACACCTCTGCCTGCTGTACAGTGGCACCACACTAAACAACCACTTATGAATTGCATCGAGGCTTGCAACACCCCAGTTCTCACAAACGCTCCAGTGTTTGGGTCAGAGAACAGCTCACTGCATTCACATTAGGGCATGCACTGCACACAACATAAACCTGTTCCTTGCTTTGCCCTCAGTTCCTAGCAATGTTTTTTTTGCCAGTTTGCACCACAAAATCAGACAGTTACACAGAAACATCCATAACTGTTTCAAAAACATCATTTCAGAGTGATAAGAGGTAAATGGTTTCCCTCCACATTCACTACTTTGTGCTTGTTAACCTGGATTTCCAGGTGCCATTTTGTCACCTTCACTCAGTTTTGTGACATCTTCATCCAATACTTTGCAAGTTTTGTCAGTGTTAAAGACTCCAGTCAAGGAACAGATTATCTTTTAAACTTTTTTTTCCCCCCTCTTTCTTTACCAGTTACAAACCCATGACAAGCACTTCCATTTAACTTTTGGGCTGTTAAGTTTCTTTACTAGTTGTACTCTACTGATTGAATAACTATTTTGAAGAAGTTCTGAAAGTGTAGTCTTGAAGGACACCTACGGCCCAAAGTATTTTTAATGCTTTCATCCATTTAATTTTTCCAATTCTTCACCTACTAAACTTTAAGTAGTTGCACTGCACGTTCATTTTATTCTGTGGTTCCTCACCTGAAGCACCATGTCCCTGAATGATCCCATTCATGCACATAATTTATCTGAAGGATTTTTTGACAGAAAAAAAGAATTATAGACAAGATGAACTATTCACTTGTGAGAAGATCAACATTCTCTCAGGCCTTGCAAGACAGCAAGGGTCACAGTCCCTAATGTTAATAGTATTAAACATGGGTCACACAGCTGGTTTCTGTCTTCAGACTAGAAAAGATAATAAATTTTTTTTTGAAGTTGTTAGAGGAAAGAGCTAGCCTGAGGGAAGAGAAAGGGTTACACAGGTGTGAAGAGAACATAAAGTAAGCCCTGAGAAAACATTATATTAATACACACTCAAAAGTGTTGACCTTAAATGGAAAGGAATACGTCAGGTCTTCATAGTTCTGTGTGATCAAGACAAATGTGTTTGTTGCTTCTAGTTTCAAGGTGGTTTGACTTAACACGTTTATAGAATCCCTCCTGTTTAGTGAGGCATTAATATCGATAACAAACTAGGGACATATCCCTCAAGAGCTCTCAGCATCTTACGAGGAAGAGGGCTCTGCAGGTAACTGAAGAATCCAAGAGTCTTTCAACCATTTTCCTTCAATCTGACAGTTGTAGCTAGACAATCAGCTATTCTAAACAGAAATGAGTTCACTTTGAGGCTCAAGTTCAGGAAATCCTTAATTTAATGAATAACCTTAAGCATAAGGCAGCCCACTGACATCACTGTGCATTTCCTGTCAAAGCACCTCTCTAAGGACATCAGGTACTGCAGATCTCATTCAAGAAACACACATGAGCAAATTTGGAACCTGTGTTATCTCATGGCACTGGTGTCTACGAAAGAGAAGCCAAAGCCACAACTCTGTTTCTGATACACCTAAATCATTAGGAAGCTGGGATAGTGAAAGCACAAAAATAAGGTGTTCATAATTCCTGGTTTTTTGAAGTCTGGTAACAAGCTTTATTTCCATGTTTTCTTTTTCCTAATATGTACAAAATTTACTTCTGAAGTCACGTGTATTGTGGACTCTGTAACAGAGCTCAGGAGCTTCTTTTATTGTCTGAGGCTTGGATTTATAGTGTTAATGTATCACAGAATGCCCCCAGAGGAATAACCTTTTGCCCCATCACTTTGTTTACTATAGCATTTCTTGGTTTAATAAATGAGGTAGCTAATGTGAACCTTTACTCGTTCCTAAGGGTTTGGTTTTGCTATTTAAAATTATTTCATTACTTCAGAGGGCTTATTTCAAATCACTACCACATCTTTCTTTTGTTCATGTCCCCATAAAATATAAGAAATAACAGTAAAACCTTTTTCTTGATTACCTTCCCCTCAATCTCATTACTTCATGTTTCTTTATGCTGAATTGGATAAGTCACTCAAGTTTCCAGACATTTCCAAACCATTCAAACTTAAATGACATGCTTCAGACCATCAGCAAATAATGTCTTCTAATATAAAGGTTTTTCCGGTGGGAAGAGGAATAATTTAAGTCCCATCAATACTGACAATCCTTCACAGTTTTTGTCTTTTCTGCAGTTCTCGTTTTCAGTTTGCAGAATCTCTCTAGAGATTTACATGTGTATTATCTATGGAGGAGCCCCTACCATCATATGATCCTAACAACCCTGTTGACTAAGTAGTTCCACCTAGAGAAGCATTTCATCTTGTCTCAGGAACACTTCCTAATAACGGTATCACAGTGGTTTTCTCGCCATCTACTTCAACAAGTAACAGTTCCATTCTCAGCATCCCTTCACAAGTTGTTTTATATTCTTCATCAAACAGTTAATTTCCCACCATAGAATGAACTTTTAAGGCCTCTGCAAAGTCTTTCATCAGCCTTTTATTTACTTAATCTTGTGCACTGGTTAAAGTACAGCCAGATCCAGGAAGCAGAACAGTTTTGTATTCTTCATTCTTCTGTACATACACTACATGACCTAGCCAAATGAAACAATATTTCTGAGCCTAAGAGTCTCTATTTAGAAAGTAGAAATAACCACCCGTATGTAAATGTAAAGAAATATATGGGATTTTAGATACAAAGGGTCTTACAAACCTTGTATACATTTATAATTCCATATACACTGGATTAACTTCTAGTGGAAAAGAGTTTTAACCTTCAGTACAGTCATTGTTTAATTTCTCATGTTAAGTCTTTTCTGGTTGAGTACAAAAGCAGTGACCTTCACTGAGTTATGAGAGCTATTGGGAACACTTTATGCTTCAGTCTCTAGTTCTTATTCATGCATTTCCTGACTGATAAAGAAAGGAGGGGAAGACTGAAGTCCACTGCTGATGTGGGGAGGATAGACCACTGAGTTCTGCAAAAGAAAGTTGTGCCTTGCATTGATCAAATCTATGAATACTAAGAAAATATCTTCTGTAAAACATGCGTACATCTGGTTCCTTGGTTGTATTTTTAACTCTGGTAAGGAAAGGGATAGCTATTCATGTTGATAGCATTTTAACCAAAATATATGCATGATTAAATTGATAATATTACCAAATGCCTTTTATATTGGGAATTGAACATTATCATTAATTTTCAGAACTCTGCAGCAGCAGGAAGACTAGTCATTAAATTAAAACCAAACCACTTGTGAATGGATTTAGTGTTGGAAATAAACACAGTTATCGTTTATTTCAATATAAATGAAGACTCACAACAGTTACCCCCACACTCCCTGTTCCTCCATTATGTTTGTTTGATTCAGTTCTCCCTCTGGGCTGCACAGGTGTACATGCTACAGAAATTTGGCTTGATGTTCATTTACCTATTCCGTCCAAACACAAGACTTCTTGGGAAGCTCTTAGCTTCCACTTACAGAAAAAGAAAATCACATTATGTAAATGGCAAATCAAAATTCAGCATTAGTAATTGCTCAAAGTTCTCTATAAACCTGCATGTTTAGTGGTAGCAACATCCCAGAACTTCACGGCTCTCACCCTCTGCTCCTGTATGGTGCGGTTCTGCACAGAAACCCGTACCCATACTGGAACTGGTGTCAGCCAGAGCCAGAGGGAACAGCTTTGATTTGTAAATATCACTGGACCACTCTGAAGTGGCCTCATCTCTGGCTTTGCCTTAAGCATCATTTGAAGGGCTAATTCTGTTCCATTTCTATCTGTTTTCAGCTATTTAGCATAATTAATTTGATCAGCCCGGCAAAAGAGTGCTTCTTTGTCTCATGCTGCAATCATGTCATTTCTTTGACTCCTGTTTCTACCTTTTAGAGGTTCTCGTGGTTAGAAATGACTGTTGCATTGTTAGCAGGTATGTTGCCAGAATAATTACTTCAATAGTTGAAAAAAAACCTGTGTATTTATTTCTAAAATGGCAATTTTTCAGGCTGCCTCAATGTCTTGTGCATTGTACACCTCCTGTCATGCTGCACCAGTTAAATCTTTTCAGGCAACCAAATTTATAACTTTTAGAGAACATGGAAACTACGACAAACTTTAGGACTCTATAATAAGAAAATATCACCTTTTAGGAGAAGGTAATGTACATGAACAGTGTTAGCAGCTCAGTAGTTAACTATTAAGGAGAAACCAGCTCTG